>KN883238.1:57263-68812 GCA_000934455.1 Apostichopus parvimensis | reverse complement strand
AGGGAGAGGAGGAGAGGGAGAGAAAGATTTGCTCCCGCCGGCTAGGTATAGCATTTTGCTCCCATGGACAGGGTATAAAGTACCGATGAAAACGTCATTCCAAAAAAACGCAGGGCTTGGGGCGACAGCGGTTTGCCTTTTAAGATTCTTGCCTGCCTTCATCATACCAATTCCCAACTTGAAGCCAATAGTCATATGAAATAACAACGAAGGGTCAAGGGTCACACAGAACTGGAAATTACTTGGTCACGTCGTGATACAGAGATGAATCTTGGACGCGGTTCCCAGCTCCCCTTATAACCTTACCTAATTCCTCCCAATTGTTTTTCGCAGCATTGTATGAATTAGTAACGTCGTAAAGAACAAAGTGCGGAGCAGACCGCGCGGTTGTATAACTCGGTGTTGTGAACAGGGTAAAGTGATTGTTGAACCATGAACTATATATGGCCGAAGTACGACCCAAAGGAGAGATTTTCTCTTTCTTTTCGAGAAATATTGGTACATATGAGCTTGAATGGGTCAAATTACCAGCGACCAACAAAAAAACAACAACATATCTCTAACATATAGGCATTTGTATGCAGTATAATATTAAAGGTTAAAGCGAAGAAGACTTGTAAAATGATTTCGATTTAATATTAAGGCTATCGAACTATTGCACAGTGTTTGTTTATTTCTCATCGGTGAAACAATAATTGATTAATTAAATTAATTACACACGCACACGCATAAAACAAACGCAAACATACACAAACACACACCAATACGAATGCATGAGAGAAGCTTGCCTTGAATCCGACAGATGAATTAGATTGCATCTGCATGCAATATTAGAATTTCCCTTCATGTCTTTTCACGCACAGTTGTGTTTGTGTAACGTGATTTGTTGTTTGCATTTCATTAAATTCATTCACGAAAACAAGTTACCCTTTTCCACTTCATGAAATTTATACAAGACAGAGACGATCGCGATGAATTTTCATGAGCTTATAGGGTAATCTGAGCAGGGGTATAAACATCTTGATATGTGTCCGACCATAAAACAAACAGCTTAAAAAAGGGAAGCAGGAGAGAAAAAACACAGAAGAACAAACAGACTAGGAAACGTTTCTTTGCAAATGTGTCTAAAAATGAGAATACGCAAAAGGCTGCGATATAGTGAACCGGGGGAGGGGAGGTAGGGGGGGGGGCTGAGACAAATGGCTACCGGTAGAGCCAACTGCGCGCCGTCGTCGAGCCGGTTTGCCGATAGGCGAATCCGCCCATGTTCAGATATGCAAATGATTGAAACACTATTATCGGAAACGCTCACCTGAAAAATGTTGAGGCCAATTATAGACAAGGGGTAGGCCTTTATAAGGTCAGAACTTTCCTGTGATACATTTATTCTTACACTAAACCATTGTACTCCATGAAAAGAGGGTTTTCTATACTCTTCTGCATTGATTCAATCTATCGTTAAATTAAATATCGTTTGAGATGATACTGTGACCTATAATCAGATAAACATAAATGTCATATCGAGTACAAGAATTCGTCCTGATAAACTTTAAAATTACCCTATAAATTATTATAAAATAATAATGTAGGGTCTAGCTTAGCTTTTCAGTCAGAGGTTTTCCTAATGTCAAGTCATGGATGCTAAATTATTTACCCTCTATAATACACCAAACTTGACAGCGAAGATTCCATACAAAACTATCGTTCGTTTATCTGTGGGCTGCTACATATAACCAGCTTAGCTGTTTTCATCGGGGTTACAAACCCCTTACTGTGATTTCATTCCACACGATGCTAACTGATTTCACCGCCGACACAAACGACAGAAGAAAAGGGAAAGAATAAAAAAAAATATATAAAAAAATAGCCCAGCATCGCAACCGACCACAACGGCTTTCATTAGAATCTGTCCCTGCGAGGTGTTGAATTTTATAGCGGCCAAGTGTGTTTTCTTTAGCCTAGGCAGCAAGGATCGCAACCTATTGCAAAGCCCTTTTGGATTAACGGCTTGCAGGAATTTCGAAGAGCAAAAATAATGTTGTAACCAGAAGCACGTATACACCTCAAATTTTTGCCTTAGCGCAGTGATATTTCTTCACCGCAATATTTACGAGGTGGATTTACGAGCGAGCGGCCTGCTCCAGTTGATTCATTAGGCATTAACGATTCTTTATAACAAGTTACAAACGAGGCATGTGGGTAGTTTGCGGGTCGCTTTTTCTTTCTTTTTTTAAGTTACGACCAATCAGACGTGAGAAATTGCTAAAAATATTGACCTAGAGCAGGAAACGGGCAACCCTAACACGTTGAGAAAATAAACATGAACATGACATAACGTATACTGTTTTGCATTATAATAGCATATCATAGACAGAAACAACATGTCAGTTGACATGCTAATTTTGGAGTCTTGTTTTCATATTCGCGTTCACAAGTGTATACATACAGTAGCTATAGTATCAGTATGTATCGATGTCTTTACACAGTGGCATAGTCTCGGATAGTCGCCGTTTTAAATTTTGTTTTTATGCTGCTCAACATTCAAAGTGAAGACGAAAGTCTTTCCCATTATCATTCGGTAATAACATCTTTTAACCAATTTTACAATATCAGTGTGAGCAAGTTTTGAAAAGATCGCAAGAATCAAATTTATGTGGAGAGAGGGGTAGAAACCCTCTCATATAGTGTCTCTATAGATCTGGTATCTCTAACGGTGTACTATCTAGAGGCGCCGGGCGGAGGGGGAGGGGGGGAGGGGTACCTCCGGTGAAAGGTCAATGATTACCGGTACGCGTTTGGGGACAACATACATACATGACACCAATTTAAGTGTAGCAATGATGGTTAATATGTGGCCTACAATTTGGCATGTACAGAGGCTTTAATTGTTTCATCGGTGTAGCTACTCCCTAGTAATTAGGACAGCAGTCACATCACATAAACTGGATGGTGCCCTCTGCAAAAAGGTCAAATGTTACTGGCTTCAGTGTAAAGTACGTCTATATAAATAGTGCAACAATATCGATGAGGACAGGCTTGTCGACATATAGTACACACGTGTTTAATAATTCACTTCACATAAATTGCTCAACTTGAGGCTGCGTCCCTCTTATATATAAGACGTCCCTTCTTTTATAGTGCCCTTTGTCAAGTTTGGGGTACACAAGAACAAAAAAAAAAAATAGGTCATACATGAGGCAGGTAAAGACAGAACGTAATGGGTACTAGTATAAAAGGTAGAACACGTGGGATGGTATAACATGGCAACCAGTCTATACGGTCCAAATCAACTGAGGGCATTTCTTGAACAGCTTGTCCTCCATTTTGTTATTGTGTTTCCTAAGCGTACTATATAACGATGTATAAATTTCGTGAAAAGCATGTTATGCTTTCAAGTCAATTGATCATTATAGAACGATATTTTACGTTTGTCTCTGAAATAGGTTAACATATTTTCCATGGCGTAACAGTCAATACGGGTTGAATTTGTTTGCTTTTCTACGTGGCCACAATCATTCATTGAAGCCAAGATCCCATTCTTAACAAGCAAGAAACTTAAAAAGACATCAGTCAAACACCCCCCCCCCCCTTCCTCCCAAAGGAATCACAAAAATTCTTCTTGGCTATAGACTCTAATAATAAAGCTTATTACTCAACGCACGAAATCCACGCACGTTGGGGCGGTCAATAACCGGGACCTGTTCAAAACCTTACGGAAATTCCGTTGCTATGGTAACATTGCTTCCCGCACTGAATTGTCAATCTTTGCAAAGTTATTGGATAACACAACACCTTACGTGATTTTTCTTCGTCGAGGATCTGCTAAATATTGAATTTTCCATCGAAAGGCGTGCTACTATACTTGTTCCCAGGCGATAGCCTCTCCAAGCACACTTGTGTCTGTTTTTCAGCATCCATGCGAAGGCATACTCCATAGTCTCCACGACACTACAGTCATACACTATATATGGTTTATTATCATGGCCAATCTGGTTGCCTTTCTATACACATAAGTATAAGGGTAAACGTATGGTTATTAAATAATATTAATTAGCCTGGCTGTTTGTAAATGTGGTAAAAGTTTGCTGTTAAATCGGACGATTCGATGACGTATAAACGAATTCATAACATTATAGTCATGAATGACTTTAGGCGATTCTTTGATGACGTCATAGAGCACGTTCCTTTTGTCGGATATAAGTTTTAAGTTAACTTCAAATTATGTTTAATATTTACAATTCTCCTGTAAATGGCAATGTGCATGATGACGTTTGATCTTCAGGTCAAACTATCCGATATATTATTTTGTGTTTATTTTACTTCTCCTTTACTCAGCTTTAAGATGATTTCAGTGCAAAATAAATTCCTATTGATCTCTCTGTGTCGATTCTGAAATCTTAAAGAGCTATACATATTGGTGTGTATATGTGTGTGTGAGTGCGTTAGTCTACTACAGAGTTCAACCATTTCATTGATGAGCCTCCGATGTCTTGTGGGTAATTACCCAAAATAAAAGAGGTGGAAAATGTAAGCTTGCACTGATATGAATGAAATTCCAATGTTCTACAAGAACAAAGTACAAACTAACATATTTGGCTAAAGTCTTGCTTTTGCAGGACGAATGAAAGAAATCGACTGTTACCATCGACTGTTGTCTTCTTGTTCCCCTTTAACCACCCCACCCCGGCGTCGTTCCCCAATTACCTTTCCCCACCCACTTGATAAATCCCCGTAATAATCTGTTAAATTAAACCTCACACGCGGCAACGCGCTGTAGCGATCACTTCAGCAAATACATAGGCCGGAAATGTAGGTCAAATGGCACGAATTATCTTTCTCTTTGTGGGAGTTCTTAACCCCCCCCCCCTTTCTTTGGTACAATGCAATTTACACGTAATTGCAACGTCATATTTTCACGCAATTAGAGGACATTGTACGCCAAAAAGGGTCACGGAATCCAGTGGGTGCGCAAAAGGGCCATCCCATACACCCATCGTCAGTAAAACGTTAAGCAGGGGAACTTTTTGTGCAGTAGACTAATCCTCTGGGCCAAGGGCGCCCTTCCATAAAAGTTCGTGTCCTTGCCTAAATTAGTAGTGGGAATTTCGAATCACCCCCCCCCCCCCCCCCCATATTTGATTTATGTGTACGTCGCTGATCAAACCCTGTGAAATTTGGCGTTGAAATTGGAATGAAATGGAAATTTAAAAAAAATATATATTTACCTTGGATGTAGCTGTAGCACCTTGTCCATGTGTAAGTGGTACGTTCGTAACTTGGACGGCCAAGTATTCATTAAATACTAATGGCCACGCCCCGGCCGCTTTGCATGTTAAAAACGTGTCATCGAAAGTTCTGAGGTGCGGGTCACCAAAGAGGCCGCAATGTCGAAAATTGTTCGTACCCTTCCAACGGCACATACTGGACTCCGTAGTGTGGGTCGGCACCTCTGGCGTAACTGTTCTGGTGTCTGCGCAATAACTTTTCATAAGATCTGGTATAATCGTCATAGTTGAATGGTAGGTCAGATCTCCACGGCACGTGCTGGGATCGATACCATCCACGCAATCCTTAAAACGAATCACCGCCTTGCAGGCTTGTCTGTTTTGTCCGGTGAGGTGAGTAGATTCCTTCGAATACTGGGCTGAACAATCTTTAAGACGACATTGACCCCGACCTGTCGCAAACAAAAAGAGAAAATCACATTTAATGAATATACATAGTAATCACATTGATATTGTTACATATCGTTTGTGTGAAAAATATCACAAAACATTACGTTATATCATGGAGGTTAAACAGCCTCCATGGTTATATATATAATATATAATGGGGCATCTCGTGTAACAAAATATTTTGGCGACGACAGATGCAGTGACATCTTGATAAAGATCCATTTATTATCTACAAGTTCAGATTCCATTTACCATTCAAACCCTTTCAGATTCCAATTACCGTTCCAAAATTTACACATGAACGACATTGAACTGCCGAATAGGTCTGAAACGGAGACCTGTAGTAGTAACTTATAGTGATAAATATTAAATAATACCAATAGTCGACAATAAAACAGAGCAGACGATACGGGTATCGACCAATTCGGGCATGCGCGTGTGAAGACGCAAGGAATATAACTCTAAACTTTTCAAATTCAAAATCGTGATCCAAATCGGATTGCACCTGATTAAAGAAAACTTTTTCGTCAATATCTATTTACCCAATACAGTGCAAACGGTTCCAAGCGGGGTACAATACTTTAAGGGTTCAAAACGAGAGGTATGGGGAGGGGGAGGGCGCATCATGGAATGTACTGATTGTCACCCCCCTTTCACGGTGGTACACGTTAAGAGGACAGTGTGAACAGGTTACCACGTGGTCTAGGCACGGTATAATGAGGGCGCAGTTGCTGCGAGGAGACTGGCAACTGAGGAGCGAAATAAATCTAGAAATTACAAATCTCTGGCTTGTGGGACTCCCTTCTACAAGTACGGACAAGAGGACTCCAAATCCTTTTGGCGACCACCAACCCTTGGCTTGATAGGAATGGCAATCACCTATCGCACGACGCATGAGCTGTCCCTATACATGTCACGTGACATATTATAAATATATATATATATATTCAGTATTTATTCAACGCTTGAACGCTTGCCTACAACCACAGAAGTATATAATGAATTGGAACGATACGCCAGTGCATGAGCCAGCTTGGGAGCCTGTCATTGCACAGAATAAGAGCAAAACACGCCTAGGAACGAAGTGTACGAATGACGCGCAGAATAGAATTGAGTCAAGCTGCACATAGCGTGATCACGGATATGTTCTGACGCGCAAACGAAAGGAGGAAAAAAGAGAAAAAAAGAAGCAAAGCCGGTAGGGGTATCCAAATGAACGGTAACACTAATTGAATTTGCATGCCCTAAGCTAAGCCCAGGGAAAATCTAATCAAACAAAAACCTAGTCCGCATTTTTTTTTTTCAATTTCTTGCTCTGGAGTAAGAACAAGAAAATCGTGAAATCTCTCCCCCGTTTTAAAGTATAACGCTTTGAGGTACGTGGTAATAATATACAAAGTACATACGGAAATGTAAATCCACTTGGAACGGAATGATATTGAAAAGCCAAACTCCGTATACGTGTATGATATAGTCTCGAGGATAAAATGAAGGCACATCTTGAGGTTTGTAGATATACGATGATGACAGACGAACAGACAGACAGACACTTGCGGGATAATAAACCTGACTCGGTAACATGATAAATGTTATATTGCAAGTACCAAATAATTTCTACAGATCTTATGAGTTATCCAGAGGGAGATTATGTAATAGAAAGCTTTCTCGGCAGAAGGAGGGACGGCATTGGACGCACAAATTTTCCATGGCTCCTCTCTAACCTGTCTCCGCAACATATGCACTCCATCATCCTATCACCAACAATAATTGGCAACTTCTAAGCACTACGCCCCCTATAACCCGGGGCACCGCCCATTATAACCCGGGCACCGCCCACTTCCTCCTGTTCCATCATTGTAGTACATTTGTTGATTGGAGACAGGTACAGTAAGTATGGTCAGTCGTAAATGTTTTGAGGGATTATGACAATAATTAAGGCAATATTTGCTGTTTCGAGATTTTATTCCGGAATGAGTTTAATAATGATAGTTAAGATTATAAAGACGTATCTATAGGCGGTCCACAACGAGTTTTTGTGTTTTTACTCAATCTACCGGAGTTGAAAAATAAAATTGCAGTTGATTAAACTTAGACCAGCGCCCCACTCCACAAACCCTAGAAGACGTTTTCACCATATGAAGATTAATTGAAGATTTATGAAGACATGAATGTTCGTCGATCTAATGATCTGAATTGCTATAGGATTTTAGCATTTTTTACCTTTTTCACAATGAACTTGAAAAATTAGTTCATTTTGATGAAAATACGACTTTAAATCTTCATCATCTTCAATATGATGAACGTAAAAATAGCGACATATATACTAGTAATACAGTATAGTGTCGTACGTAAAAATAAAAAAACAAAAGAATCATAATTGAAGGATAGTTGGATTGAAGCGCATATAATT
The DNA here is from genome assembly GCA_000934455.1 of Apostichopus parvimensis. NCBI lineage: Eukaryota > Metazoa > Echinodermata > Holothuroidea > Aspidochirotida > Stichopodidae > Apostichopus > Apostichopus parvimensis. Next base: position 60,727 of record KN883238.1, on the reverse strand, counting down.
ATTGAGTGAAGACAACAGATAAAGGCGAGACAGTTATAATGAGTAAATTGTAGTAAAATTCCCGTTTAGTTCATTCATAAATCATAACGGTGACGTCACCAAAGGCGGTTGTCTATCTCTCTCACTTAAAAGCATCTTTTTCTCGTGTTGGTTGCCAACGTACGATAATTTATGCAAAGCTATATATCAATCAAACAAGTCCTCTAAAGAAGATCGCAATTGGTCAGAGTGAGACACTTATCTCCAAGTTTTGAAACAAAGGAAGAGTTGATTAAGGTAGTAATTCATTATCCGTCGATCCTAAGAATTTCGTCCACCAATCAGACACTTTTAAATATGATAATGTTAATCACGCACAAATAAGGAAGTTAAGATTTTGCTCCATTTACCTGAAATTAAATGTTATCAATATTGGCCTCCAAATTTTAGCATACTAAAAGCTTTCAAAATAATCTCCCCTTGGAGGCTGTGATACTCCATATTATTTTCAGATATATTATTTTCAGATAGAGGATTGAGGGTTTAAAAAATTATAAACATTAAAAAAATTCTTTTGAGGGTGTCAGTAAAAATGTATGTTGAAATCTGAGCCTCAATTATTGACAGCACTGATGACATTTAAGCTTTGCTATTTTCAAGCTAATGAACTGCGTTATTATGGAAGAATTTATTAATATACTAATTGTACAAAAATCAAGTCAAAGGGTCTTTTTAAAAAAAACTTTAAACAGTTTTTACAGATATCAGCGAATTTATTATTGTAAAAAAAATTCTGGAATTTTTGACATGAATGAAAAGTTAAATTCCTAAATTAAGTTAACCTCTTGCAGATCATTAGTACTATATTTGTGTTATTTTTATTACTTTTAACGACAGAGAGCGGCAAAAACAAACCTCTTTAAATACCTCGCGACGACTAAAGAAAGAAAGAAAAAGAGAAAAAAAAATTCAATAAGTGAATGAGTACTGCAGGCGAATTTTGGGATTAAAACCTCGCCTTGAAAAAAAAAAGAAGGAGCAAAGCTTTCTTTTCTATTAAAAAATCAGGTATGTCTAGCGCTTATTCTAGTGTTTTCTTTAGTGGTGAGGGCTGCAGGGTGCCCGAAGGTGATTTGTTACCATACAATTGATTCCCCGGTTTTGTGAAGATTCTTTAGAAAGCATATAGGGATTTGACGAGAACGACACGGTTCAAGCTTTGAAAATAATGAATCGCTTTGGTGACGAGTGGGAAAGGTGTCACTTACTGGTACTATCGATGAATACCTTGTATTGAACGACCCAAGACTTAGTTTATATACTTATCTGCAATAGAGGGTTTGTATTCGTGGGTGTTGCCAAAAAAAAAACCGTGGTTACTTCACACGTGGAGTAAAATAGTTAGACGTAAATATGACTGACACAATGTGGCCTTAAAGGAACAGTATGAAGTGGTGGATGCGATGGAGTGCGCGATGGGGAGGGGGGGGGGGGGGGGGGGGGGGGATGGGGAGGAGGTAGAGCATGGTTGAGGATGCCGTCAGGTCCAACTATATTGACATAATCTTTGATATGGTTAATATTTTTTGTTTCAAATAGATCTATAAGTCTACCGTTAACACTATGTGGTCTTAGGGAAATAAATTAGTGTACGTGAAGACATATACGGGGAACCACGCATTCTGTATGTACAATGTATCGGAAACAAGAACGTTCCAATTTTAATAAGGGGATTTTTTTTAGAACATGCAACTTGGCAAGGTCACCTATTGAATACTGGCCGAATGCAATGGGATCGAAGTTTTACCACTCACTCCAACAACCTACTGAAACAGTTTGTGTGAAAACTTTAGTAGATAATTCATGTTAGGTATAATAATTTGTCTTCTCGAGCAATTTGCAGTTTAATTAGTTATAATCAAGTTTATTACTGTTGATTACTTCTTGCGTAGCAATGTTTAAATAAGAGTAGCCAATTGTTTGATAATAATAAGAAAAGACAAAAGGAATATGGTACTCAGTTGTTTTCACCCCTTTATTGGGGGTGGGTGGAGGAGGGGGGGGGGGGGTGATTGAGAGTCTGAAGTATATCGGGAATCAAGCACGGGAATAGTAACTAACCTCTGAACCGAATGTTTCCTTAAAGATCATCAGTAGCCTACAACCTGCAAATATGCTTATGAGTTACATAAAGGTCAGAGTTCACGATGCAGTTACCTCTTGTTCTGCCACAATGAGATCACCCACTGAGACATCTCATTGATAAAGCCTATATTTATGTGAACAATTTAAATGACCAGAGCCGCCACAAAATTACCGAGTGGGGTGGGGGTGGGGCAATTTTCAATATGCTTAACTTTGGTGCAGATACTTATAACCTTTAAGAAAGGCAAAAATTGTCACATCGATATAGTATAAAGTTTATGCACGAGTGAAGGTGAAAGGGAATAATGAAAACAATTTAAGGTAAGTCCGAGAATGTGTCACTGGTAATACACATGCTGCCATACTGAATAGACCAACTAAGTGTACTTGTATATATGAACAGTGTCAGGCTGACAGCAAACCCAGCCTAAGTTGCCTAACACTATATTTACATACGGTATACCTTCTGTTTACTATACGGCAATTGTTTCAACTTGTGATTCGAGTTGATGCCTTCAACCAAACTTGGCATTTACATCATTAAAATGTTGTATAAATATCCAAAGAGCTAACGTAACGAAAGACTTGTCAGCTCCAAAAGCCTGAAAATGATTACATCATTAATCTCCATGGTAACAATGAAGAGACTTCAAAATGTCAGCGTAATGTCACCCAGTGCTAAGTTGCGCATTATATTGCTGTATGAGTATATATGGAAACGAATAGCATGGTTAAATGGACACTCCTTTCTTTCATTTTTGAAGGGTGTGGTGTCTTTTAGATCGAAATTAAAGACATTAATTAGGTAATCCAGTGAAGAAGACCATTCATACATTCAGTATATGGCTTAGTAGACCTATGCTATATAATAATATGTGAGACCTATACAAGCCTTCCACTCATGGGGAAGCTGTAGCAACCTGGAAGTTGTTATACCAATGTTGTGGCTCCAGTAGCATTCACAAACCGGTGAACTGTAACAACTGGTGGAGAGTAAAATGCCACAGACATGCTTGTCAATTGGCCGGGTTAAGTATACGGATAGCTGGCCATCAAGCCCTATACGCATACCCCAAGTGTCAATTCCACTTAGGATTTTGTGCGCGGAACAGTTCTTCCCGTTTGTGCCTAGCACGGAACTTGATCAAATTTATTCATCGAGTCGTGTGGTTCGGGAAACATATTTTCACAGCAAGGAATATAAGGTTGAGAGCTCAATGCTTATTGGTTTCTACGTCAATGGATTACTAACTTACCCACCTACTGCGAGAGCAATAGACGTTTACATGTTAAGTCCCACCATTGCGCCGAGTTTCAATAATAAACACAATTTAAACACA
>KN883238.1:38426-51126 GCA_000934455.1 Apostichopus parvimensis | reverse complement strand
TTTTTTTAGAAGAATAATAGTGTTATACCAGAAAGACTCTCAACTTTAATCTGTCCACGACATATATAGCGAAAGTCAGAGCCGTATATAAAGGAACTCTAGGATAAGTTTACGAAGGACGCCATCTAAGAGGACGCTCTTTCAATTAATTTCACTGTGTACCATAAATTGTTAACAAATTCGTCCGCACTTTTGAAATCGAGTTTGTAGCAAGTTAGAACCGAAATATGCTTATAAAATAAGACGATAAATTACATGTATATAATTTTGAACGAGATACATGAATATTAACGAGAAGAAGTTGATAAAGTTAAATTGGAATTTTCAAGTACTGATTAATACAGCTCATAGGCCTGCGTTTCTCCAAGAGGTGGGAAAGTACAACACTGAGTAATTAGATCATAATTACTGATAGTGCTATGAGTGTGAGGAGGCAGGTATGTAAGCAGCAATATAAATAAACAAACTAAATAAACAAACAAACAAATAAACGCCGAATTATGAATTTGATAGACGAACACGTTCTTAGTTGTTGAATATCAATTATTAACCGATCTAGGCTATAACCAACTAACAAGAGGATAAATATAAACTTACTGCATCCTGCATTATGTCTCTTCCGGAGAAATAAAAAAGCAAATACTATCAAATACCAACAAATAAGAAAAAGGGGAAGAGGCAAATAGAATCTTGCACTCATTAGACAATTATTTTGGTTGCATATTCAGAACGAGTAACGGAGATTATTTCATATTATGACGTCATATATAAATATAGCAGATGAAACTTGCATGATTGAACTACGGAATGTTGACATTTTCAATCTATGTTACTCGTTATAAACATCCTAATTTGATAGGTACTGCATGTCAACGAACTGTATTAAACATAGCCTATCACTGATATGTGAACAACACAGGCGCGTAGCCAGGAATTTGCCAAGGGAGGGGCGAAAATGTAGGCAAACTATCAGAGCCGTAGATTCGGCATTGCAAACTATCTAAGCGTACCGCCACCATACGTTCGCGCGAAGCGTACAAGAAAATTTTGGCTGAAAATGCCTCCCAGATCGCTGGAAATGGCACTTCCCAGGCCTTGTAAGTTGCATCTTAGCATTTTCTCCTTTGAAATTACTAGCGATATCATAAAAACATTAAAAAAAATAAAAAAATATGCTCAAGGGAGGGGGTGGGGCGGTTGCCCCCTCCGCCCTTCCCCTTGGCTACGCGCTTGGAACAACAGCTGTTGCTAAGTTATTATTTTTCTCGCGGAACTGGGCCAATAAATGATAAATGGTTAAAAAATACAACGCTTTATGGTCTATTACTTAGTGTATATGGTAAGCAGTAAAGCCTGCAGATGTACGTTCTGTATCATTCCTGTTCTTCTTTTGTCTTTATCTCACAGATTAATGGCGATAAAATTCTTAATGAGTTGTATAGAGTCATCTAAAAGAGCGCCTAATTATTGTAGCCGATCTTACGAAAGAGATGTTTTGCGGTTCCTGTTCTTTCTTCCTTGGTTTGCTTATAGCAAAGGTTTGTCAATATAGACCTTAACTGGTTAAGTAATCACATCGGAGAAACTGAACCTTCGAAAACAGAAATCACTGTGGACAAAAGCATCGAGTCCCACTTAGCATTTTTAGTATCCTAGTAACCACTTGTAACCAGCGATTTAATGGGAAGGTGTAAGGGTAAATAAAATCTGGCCATGTGGTCACTCTTTTGTTGGTCTAAAACGATCGCGACTATGAAAGGCTCCCATAGTACAACAAAGTCACAAAGTCAACATAAACCTGTATGGCAGTGTCAGTTTCGTCGCTATATAGTGAATGCCTGTACTGTTTGACATATGTTGGATATTGCGAATGAGCCTGACAAAAGTTGAAAGACCAACTGTCGACTAATCGAAATATAGCACAACTCATATTATATATATTCATACATACATACATACTTATATATTAATATGGTTTTGGTAGTTAGTTGGGACACACAATGATTTAATGTGGCAGATAGACCATTCGTTCTACCCCTTCTCACCTCTACCCCCTTTTCCCGAGAACGAGGTATTGTTAAAATATCACTATCTGCAAAGGAATTACATATACTCCACCATAACCCTCCCCTCCTCTCATCTAAGTCCTAATCACCCCTCCCCCCACCCCTGGCTCTCCCCTCGTGTGCTTAAACGGACTTTCCGTTTATGCACTTTTGATATACCGACTTTATTGGAAGTTGATTAGACTAAACACAACAACATTATTTACTCATGTAATCAAAATCAATCTATACACTAAACCCTTCTGTGAACTTTAAATGTCGATAAACATATCAGAACTTTTTATGTGTATGCGGTTTGTTTTATTGTACTCATTTATGTGCTTAAGAATCCATTGTAGATCATTCTTTTTCGATTTTTTTTTATATTTCTTTTTTTTTCTTTCGAAAATTGGTCGTTCAAAATAATCTTGAACGTCTGTTTACAGCAAACTTGGAACAGACCATCTATTTTGTTTTCATCCTCCTTGGCAAAATGTCGTCTTTTTTTCTCATTCATTCTCCAATTTCGTAGCTATCAATTGATGTCTCACTAAGGCATGTCTTCGAAGACACTGAATGTCCCTATGGACAGGTACAGTTACAGACTCGTGGGATGACACCCAGATACTGAAGACGCGTGTTTAAGATTCGTGTTTCAAAATATGGCCTCCATCCATGAATTAAAAAAAAAGTCACAGGAAATGTCGATGCTTCGTACAAGTAACTCTCTCTCTCTCTCTCTCTCTCTCTCTCTCTCTCTCTCTCTCTCTCCTAGGGTACATATACCATACGGCTGAACTGAAATAATTACACGTGATTTCAAATTGACAGAACTGAATTTTATTAACAGTGGAAAATAAATAAGACCACTTTTGCATGTTATATTACCTAATAAAATTGTCTATGATGGCTGCAGGTACATCAAAAATGGATATCACAGAAAGTTTATTCTTAATTTTGTTTTTCTTACCCACCTCACTATCCTAAAGTCCAATACAATATACCATACACAACTTATACTGGTATAGGTTGGTAGATTTAAGTCTCGCATCTCGTCTATATATGACGTCACGGTACCGCCCGTAAGCTTTTAGGAAGTACGGATGCTTGTGTGAACCAGTTGCCCTTTTTGTCGACATTTAAACATGGGATGCCCTACCCTGCAGGGGATCCCCGCTCAAAGACCATTGCGATTCGATTTCGATGGTTGGAACAGATTTAGAAAATTGTATTTTTAAATTCTTCACTTTGATTTCCCTATAGACATGATCAGGTGATGGAATCACTGTATTTTGTTCATAAGATAATGACTGGTGATTTGTCTCGCCAGCGTCATTTCCATGTACCATCCGGCAGCCTGAGCCACCCACCAACCATCCGGCACCCACCAAACCACCAACCATCCGCCACCCACCCACCGCCATAGATCCACCACCCATTCTAGAGCATATACGTACTTTTACAGCCAAGTCATATCGATATAACTCACACTAAACAAGACTTGAATACATTGGTAACGTCTCACGTATAACATTTAAATGATGAAGTTACTCGAATCACTTGACTCGAAACAAGTCATTTTTCATGTAAAGTCACTGGCGAGGAGTGAGACGTTACAACACTTTTATGTAGTGATGGCAGCTATAGCATCAAAGGGACTAGTACATAAGGACATGCCTATTTTTTCCTTCTTTTGTTTGGTTTTTGGAGGAAAGTCGGAGGGTATAAATCTATGTAGCTGTTTCCAAATTCAGTCTTAAAGCCATAATTTCCTAGCCCAGTAGTTTTTCCAAATTTGGTTCTTCAATCATGCAAGTTTGATCCCCTTTATTTATGTATGACGTCATAATATGAAATAATATCTTATTTACTTTCTGAATATGTAACCACAATGATTGTCTGATGATGTAATACTTTACTATATCCTCTTCTCTTTTGATGTTTGTTTGTTTGTATTTGTTTGTTTTTCTCAGGAAGGAATGCAAATAACACATTAAGTTTATTTTTTCTATCCTGGCTGTTTTAGTTGGTTAGCCTTTAGATCTTTCACAATTACAGTCACTGCTTTCATAACGTCAACTTTACTACTCCATTTCAAAACCACTAAAAATCAAGAACAGTTTCGATGAAGACACCAATTAAATTTTAAATTAATCTTAGTGTATAGCTAGTGTCAAATACAATAGAATAGCAAATGCCCCCATTCACGGATGTAACATGAACACATGGTGCTTTATCATTTGTTTCCAATCGGAGTTACGAGCAACCGCTTCTGCAATGTCCGTCCTTTCCTCTTATCTTCCCCAACCCTCCCACCCCTGTCCCGGTCATCTCTCTCCACCCACCCACCCCCCTATCCAGTGGCGGAGCTAGGGGTATTGGTCAAGGGGGCGAGAATGGTTTGTAGGGGCGCTTTCGACACTATCTAAGCGGAGCGCCACCACAGGTTGGCGCGGAGCGTACAGAAATTTATTGTGTAAAGATACTCCCTAGATCGCCGGAAATGACCCTTCCCGGGCCTTGCTAATTTGCAAATAAACGAAGAATAAATAGCTGTTAGAGCATTTTGTCAGAAAAGTACACCAACAAAATGTGGCAAATGTCAATAGGTAGATGAGAGCGCAATAAAAAAGTCAATAATCGCGAATAAGTAAAAAGTGGTAAAAAGCTGAAAAGTCCATTTGAGTCCGTCAGGGGGGGCATCCGCCCCCTGACTGTATGGACGCTCCGCCACTGCCCCTATCTCTCTTTATTCCCATCTTTACGGCAGTGCATAAAGCAAGTTAGCAGTTGTTATAATCCTTTCCATTTGGCTGGAGCAAATGTCTTCCCCCTTTACACACACACACACCTTTTTCTGCAGACTTGATACAAGATATCTTACAACTTACTGCTTCACTTTTATAGGGTTGCCGATATATACCACAGGTAACAAATCATTGTGACAGTTACGAGAAACCAGATTTTGTCAAAATATGCGAAACATCAATCTTTCAAGAGAGTATTTGGAGAATAAAAAAGGTAAAAAGAAAAGAAAGAAAGGGGAAAAAAGAGACGGTTCCAACAGAAAACATACAGATAAAAAGATGTTTTCACGGTCGAATGGCAGTACGAAATACTGTTTTTCAATCTGGGTGAGTTAACATCTGCAAAAATAAATGAAAATTGTTGCTTGGATCAACCTTTATAATTTGGGAAAGCTATAAACCATGATAAACGAGTTCTTGTTTCGAAAGGGCATTCTGTATCTACGGTAATAAAATCAATGACCGTGACATCTATAGCATCGAAACTACAAGGAACATTACAAGACTAAAGGTTACAGTATTATATCATACATCAGTATAGGATATGGACATATATAGTATATATGTATACGGTAACTAGGTGTAGGCTACACCTATGTACATTGTAGCATATCATGCTGTTTGGTTTCGAAAAGGGCAGTCTGTATCTATACGGTAATAAAATCAATGACCCTGACATCTACAGCATCGAAACTATATATATACAAGAAACATTACCACTAACGGTTATGGCCTACAGTATTATATCATACAGCAGTATAGACGATATATATATACACATATAGGATAGAGCCTAACTAGGTGTAGGCTATAGGTACATACATTGTATCATACATTTGTGTGCAATATATAGGCTCACTTGAACATTTCAGTATTTATCTCAAAGTTTAACCTGCAGTGTTTTTGTTTTACAGTTTCCAAGAAGGATTTTCCATGCACTTTGAACTCACTCGATTTGCAAGAAACTGAGGAAAGTCACATTGAGGAGAAAAGTGTTTTGGGTTGGCAACAATTTCGTATGGTTTGAGCATCATGATTGCAAAAGCTGGTATTTTTGTTACATTTGTGGTTAGTAGCCCTACCGATGATGTTCACAGATGTAATGTAGGCGAACCAGCCCCCCTCCCTCATCCTATGGTTTGTTTTAAATACATTTTTTTTTTATATTTTTAAGAAAGTTAAAATTGACGTCATGTATCTAAAAGCCGGTCATCCCAAACTGTATCTCCAGTCGTATGCTTTTCACTTTCTTCGGCGGTTTAATGTTTGCTTTTCTATAAAAGGCTTTTTTCCCAAAAGTAAATATAATCTCTTTTTTAGGTAAATTAAGAAATTATTCGATAACATATGAAATTAACCTTGGATGGGGGTGTAGGTCAAAATATAGCCTGCATGGATAAAAAGAAAAACTAAATATTTACACTTTCTCTGTAACTGAGCGTCTACAATTGACATCACAGATGTGACAACCTAGATGTTTCTGATGAACGTCTTCTAATTTAATGTTTGTTGCAAGCAAATGCTCTTCAAAGTCCCGCATTTGCTTTAAACAAAGGGCTTCCAGGCCTATCATTATAGTTACTCGTACCTTTAAACCCAGAACTGGACAAATCCTCACTTTTCATCCTTCACTCTAACTCAAGGACCCTCCACACACCCCGCTCCAGCGGTTGCTATGGATTTCCTGATTGGCAGTCAGTAAATAAAGATCATCAACAATTTCTCCTCCGTCCCTCCCCCCCCCCCCAACAAAACCCCCGTAACATCCCACACTTTATCCCAGCATAACAAATCCCATAAGCCTGTATGGTAAAGGACATGTGCAATCAATTGTTTTCCTTGTTAGCATAACTATATCTGTTTACTGGTATTTAATTTCAACGATTACTGGATATAAACCATCTCGCTATATAGTATAAAGAATGTTTGTAGGGCCAGAAGGTAAGAAACGGCGTCGAGGAATGATAATGGTTTATTTACAAAGCTTAAAATATGTAGTCTGCCAAACAGATGTTAAACACCGCACTCACCAAGTGACGCTTAAGCCACATCTTTCAGCATATATCCCACGAAACCTTTTTCGCCATCATTTGGCAATGCCTGAACGTTAACGCGAGATGCCTCATGGGAAATTCAAAGAATGTATAATCAAAGGTATTGCAAACCATTTATTCAACGCTTTTAAAACTGCTAGTATATGATTAGGCTATACTGCAGCTTGAGTTTCAAAATATAAGATGGACCTAATTATGACTTTCTGGTGTAACTACCGAAAGAGCACGTACACAATTTTCAGTTGCTTTGGGCTAGTAACGCTAAAGTCTTTTCTCCCTTCTGACTTTCTTACTCTCTTTGCTTCCTTCTTTTTCTTCCCTTCATTTTTCCTCCCTTCCCCTTTTCCTTTTTTTTTGATCAATATCTCCGTTGATTTTTCTTTAAAAGTGCCTTATTTTGACTTGTTTGCACACTGACCCTAGCTAGCCACTTTCACGTCAAGAGATGTCAATCAAGGCCGAATAACAATTTCCCGGTTGATTCATTTTCGCGCCTAAAGTTAGTCATTTCTGTTGACAACTTAAATACGACACTGCTGCGGTTCTTGCCTAGATGTATTATTATATCCCCTCCCAACATATGCGCGTTTGAACTTGACAGGCCAAAATGGGTAAAAGAAGATAAGTGGAGGAGGATATTATATATGACTGTACTACCTCACTTATTCAGCGATCGTTAGGCTTCGAAGCAGAATTTTTTATTTGAACAACTGCTATAGCTTTTACCACATAGTATAGATTTTTAAAGTGGTAATAGGACAGAAAGGGGGTGGGTTACTTCTATCTCAAAAGTTCCTGTCTACCAACCACCACCTGCATTTCGCCCCATCCCTTTCGAAAACCGCCGACACAATAAAACCAAATGTGGTCAATTTATCATTGTGTGCTTTGGATTAACTCAACCAATTGATACACATTTAGTACCCCCTTCCCTCCCTTCCCGACATACACCCCACCATCTCCTCATGCACAAGTTTTACTGACTAACTTTTTCATTTTCTATATTAAAATTGACGAATGTGGTTCCGCATACATCTCAAGTGCGCTCAAAAACAAACATATATTGATTACATGGAATTATTTTGTACATCTTTTAAGTTGGTCAAATATCATGTGGACAATACGGTGTTGACTGTTACGCTGTTGACCGATCTGCCCACACGATGTGCCGGCTATATACATGAGTCAATTATATCGAAATGTTATAGTTGCAACATCTAATCCCGAGACCCCTTTTCATTGTTAAATATTAAAAGGTGCTGGGGGTACCACTACTATTCCGGTTGTTTCGAACTGCTCCCCTCCCCTTATCCTCCCATCACCATTGTGAGGGTCTCATGACATCCATCTACACGAACATGTTCGTCAAGCTGCCTTTGTTGTACCCGCTCCAATTAGTCAAATCAAGTACCTTGTACAAAATGATTCAAACTGATAAACCACCCCTCCCCTTTCTCCCCCGCCTCGCCATTCCTCCCAACAACCCCTTCCATGGGCGTTGAAGTAAAACAGACGCAAATGCTTGATTTACATGAAAAAATGGAAGGTTGGTTTTGTAACAGATTCGGTCCCCCCTCTCGCCCACCCCTCCCTCCCTCTCAAAATACCTGTGATGTAACGCATTAATCCCATACTCGAGAGATCCCCTATATCTGTCTATGACGTCTTCCCTCAACCAAATTTGATGCAATCCAATGTTACCTCCCTTCGTGACAATAGCAATTATCAGTGCATTGTTTTACCAGCAAACAAGATTGTCCTTATATAAAATGTACATACATATGCCTACATGTCAAATTCTGATTCACTACTAAAGTTGGTAGCCTATAATTTGGTTTTGGAAAAGTAACAAAATGACCTCTGCCCAAGCGTTTTGTTCTGAAACAATAAACATGCAATAAAACTATTGCACGTTAACCCCTTCCTATACTCGTAGGGCCCTACTTGCGTGACCGAGAAACGGGTCCCGTTACAAATAGGGCCATCTGCTTTTAACGTAGATACTTCATAGGTCTCTTTAACCTGTACACGTATATACGACGCTTTACCATATACACCCCCGTCTACAGGTTTAAATAATCACTCAACACTTCCTACGTCATATTTTGTCGTCAGTTAAGTTTAACTAACGCACTAGCTTTTAGGTATTTGTGTGTGTGCGTCTGTGTGTGGTGTGTGTGTTTGATTGGACTTCGGTTTGGGCAATAAAACAAGCTGTTAACCTTTTTATCTATAATTATTGCGGACAATTAATTGCTCTGGAGGACTAATGCGGATATTTTATCAATGATAAGAACCTATAATGAGGAGGCTCAAACACCTTTTTCAAGTTCAAAGCCATCAATACATTACTTTGTAGATCATACGATTCTCTTTTCTGGAGAGAGAGAGAGAGAGAGGGGGGGGGGGCGGAGGATCGGAGGTGTAGCTTTGTTTTTTTCTTGCTCTGTGTTGCTTTGAAAAGAACCTTAAATTTACTTTTGTGAAAAGGTGTACCGGTGTAATTAAATTGCTAATCAACGTGATTAATGGTCTCTATGAAAAGAAGAAGTGTCCATTACTTAACTTAAAGGACTTAACCTTATCTAATTTTAAGATTAATGAGTAATAAAATTACTGCTATTTTTACCTGTAAGTATATTAATTTGTAGACAGTGTATCATCTTGAGCTAGTCTTAATTGGATCATAAAGATGGGAACGTATACTCCATTAACTGGATCAATAAATTATAATAAACTATTATAAGAACCAACCAGGCCGACTGCTATAGAATGCCGTTTGTATATGCATTTTATGACACCAAATTGCACGTATCATAAATTTGATTAAAACTGTAAACAGTAACACCATGACAGAATTTATGTTTTTTATTCATCATGCAACCAGGGGCGTCGATAACTTAATTGGGACCAGGGGATAAAGATGTCACCAGGCCCCTTTATTTATTTATTTTCGTCATTTCTTCTCAGGTAAATTACGAAGAAATGAAATACATTCTTTGATCTCATATTTCCCGGACCCCCTAATTGTCACTCATATACAGTGGCGGCGCTACGGGGGACATTAGGGGGAAATACCCCTATAGATTTCCCCTTTCCCCCTAGTTGCCCCCCCCCCCACCAATCCGATCTGCTACTTATCCAAAATATATAGAACTAGGCTCATCGTTTGTATTAGAAACAGCTTCCAAATGCAATTGATTAATGTGCAAAATTGTCAAAAGATAACATAAGTTTGCGTCTACGTCACTTTATAAATTCCCAACGGGGAGAGGAAACCCCTCCCCAACATAAGTGTTACATTTTTTGTCTCCCCCAACAAACAATATGCCTTGCCCTCTAGTTGCACCCCCCCCCCCAGATAGCCTTGGCTGGTGCCATCACTGCTCATATACTAAAATTAGCAACACATCCCCTAATATAATATCGTAATTACGTTATTACAGAGCTCTTTAATGTTGAACGCAATTTACAAGTTTTCTTTATGCATCACATACCGAGAGCGCATGCGCTTGATACAAGTGTGATACTGACGAGCGCGCGCTTAATTCTGACGTGGTGTTGAGTAAGCTCCTCATATAATTATTATCACACAATAATTATATAAGTTTTGGTTCTAATATGGACATGCATGGAGCCTATAGTCTGAAAGTCCTATGAATTACATGTCCTTTTGCCCTTCACTATAATGTTGGTTTTTGTAAGTTCACGGGATAGGTAAACAAAAAACCCACAAAGAACGATATAAAAACATTTTTTCGTTTTTTGAAAGATAAAAAACGTATATAGGTTTAATTGAAATATTAACACTAATTTCCCTACTAGAAAATAGTGTATAATTGCAGTCACTGTAAAAAAATGAAGAAGACCCCCCCAAAAAACTGGTTTATTTTATCAAGTGTTGTCAATTCTACGAGCACTCACGTGTGATGTCGAGTTATACAACATTACCCAATTCATGGCATGTATTTTATACGGCGGTATAATGTTATATTATATACACACATTATAAAGTGTATACTATATCAAAGTGTGTTCATTTATTATCTTTTCAATCTCTTCGCTGATTTGTTTGAAGAGATCTTTGTCAACAAAAACAAACTAATCCCTAATATCTGATAACAGAGTGTGAGTTATGTCTGCGAAACATGAACTTATTAACCTCATCTGATAAAGACAGGCTTATTGGATGTCGATAAGACCCTTCAAATGCTGTGTGTGTTCTCTTCATTCTTTATCAACACACAACTCAGCACATGAAAACATCATTGACAAAAGCATTTGAGCTTTCAATTATAGTTTGGGCTTCAGCTGCGTTTGGAAGGCACAGGATGTGGAAAGAGAGGGGGTTTAGCGGTATTGCACATGAGGGAGAGTGGGCGGGGGAATGGGGAGGGGGAAGGGAGGGATATATCCAGCCAAACGGTGTTCCTATTTCTACCTCACCTTCCCTTCCCTTCCCCATCCTCTTTCCCGGATCTGATATAGTAATTTTAGTATTTACAGAGATTTGATCACAATACATATTTTAGAATTAGACAGACTTAATTCAATATCCATTGAGGTATGGTAGGGCACTATGACTATGTAGGCAAAGGAACAAATCTCATGATTAAATTGCTTGGAATAAGGGATTTATTTATTGATTTTTTACATCATTCTCTTATGTGCATTGAGAAAATTCTGACAATAAGTGAGCTGCGAATTTAATAAGTTATACTAATAAAATCATACACTGCCTTGCAACACTCTCCTCCCAATCCCCATGCCCCTCACCCTCCCCTCCCCCTCCCCCGCCCCCAACACAAACCCACCCCTTCAGCTTGACATACAAAACATAATTCATTGTTACTATTTCATGCATGGACTGTAGCTGAACGGGTTATGACCTTTTTCCAACGTGTTAGTGATTTTTTATTTTTGTTTCAAATGAAGAATGAGTCCATTTCTTTAAAACATGCTGTTTGCTTAAATTGTTTAGTTTTTTCCCGGTGCTACCGTAAATGTTAAGATCGCATAAATATAAGCCTGGCCATTAGACGCGGGTAGAGTTCGTTAAGTTTGAATATTCGAATTTCTTTCATATATTCGATGAAAAGTACAAACATCATAAAAAAATTTGTTTTTGTGATTTAAAAAAAATACATTGTCTGCATGTCTGTCAGGATCGGAATAAAACTTAAATTAATCTCGAATTAACCATTAAATTGCAGAAAAATTAAAGAAGGGGTGTCATAATTTCTGATTATGATAAAAGTTAGCCAATAAGTACATCAATGTATACACCTGAAAACCAATCCACACCGACCTGCCCCCCCCCACCTCAGCCCTCAGCCTCCCCCCAAAGAAACCAGAAAAGGGAAATACAAGCTGTATTTTTCATTTTTATTTCTTCCATATTATCTTTCAATTTCTGTTTTGTTTTTCTATTGTTCTCTGCTCTTTTGTTACGTCAATATTCATCAAGAGTATAGAACTGACGTAACCATAAACTGATATCTCCGTTTGCCCGTGTTAAAGTCGTGTTCTAAATGTTAATGCTTTGCCTTTTTCTTTTTCTGTCTTTTTATTCCACGACTGCCCTTGTTAGAAAACACACCAAGTCCCTCATTTTCAATCTCTTTTCACAACTGATAGGAAGCGTCATTTCACGCAGTGATTCGCCGCGTGAGACTAGCCGTAGACCAACAGAGGATACCGAGGTGGAAATTAACCAGGAAATTCGATGAAGTTCGCTTCGACAGGTGTTTAAGAAAGATGTTTTGCGCATTTTAATTCTATTTTTTTTTATTTC
>KN883237.1:49245-63945 GCA_000934455.1 Apostichopus parvimensis | reverse complement strand
TTTTTTTTCTTATTTAAAGAAAATTTGACACTTATCCTGAAGAGAAAATAGTAGAAGAGGTGTCAAATTGAGTGACTTGCTTTTAGTGAAACTTTTTTAGGCATTCATAAAATGCTTCATTCAACACAAGCAAAAACTTTCCAGTAATATTTAAATTGTTTGTTCATCAGTTCTGAACTTTTGGTGTAATTTATACACAAACAAACACTGAAAATCAAAAAGAAAAGATATTTATATATATTTACATATCATTCTTCCTTACAGATGACGTAATTACTTAATCACTTGATAGCAACTGTTTTGTGTGTGTTTGGTTGGCTATTGTAACAACACTACAGAGCACTACATACTCAATAGTAAAATTCAAATTGATCAAAAGTAAGACACATTGTACAGCGCAGATGAAGAACGTAACGCGACAAACTCGAAACATATCGCATTTCTCATACTTGATACTACCAATGAGCTTCAACAACCAATCCAGTTCATATTTGTTTCAATTGCACGTGCGCAAAGCGGAGTGGAATGTTCGATTAACTGCATGTAAAGTTTAAAACTCAGCAACGCTTCAGCATAAGGAGGTTGGCTAAGGCTCTCCAGATTCATGAAAAAATAAAGAAACACTATTGTGGAAGTCACTTATGTCACTTGGTCGGATCTGAGGTTCAATTCCTCAGATCTCATCCATTAGCTTGCCATTTACAGGGGAGGGTTGCATAGTTTCGACCTGCACTTGAGTTAAGTTGTGTCACTTGACCCCCCCCCCCCTATCTAGACATACCCACTTGCCCATAGATAGAAGTTTTCCCTTAGACCCCATCAAGACGGACTTACTTTGCTATCGGTCTAGACCGACGCCGACATACATCGCTACAAGGGGAAGGCACAGCCTTTTTACAAAAGACTTTGCCCATCAGTGTGATGCAATGATTCTTGTCTTAACTATTGTTTTCCATGGGAGCATATAAATCTTTGAGCGGATTTAAGACGCTGCTGCGCATCGGCATGTATTGTGAAGTTTCAGACATATTACGGAATAGAGAGACGGCATAAGAACCACTTGATTGACGAGAGTTGTCGCAGATATTCTCAGATTCTTTCACATCAAACGGATCTGGTGAAGGTGGGATCAGAAGAGAGTTAAGCCTCTCGGGGGACTGTTCCATGGTTGTCTGTCTCGGTTCAGCATATACGAATCCCTCAATGTCTTTCAGTTTTACCAATTCGTTCGCAATCATAGGTTCATTTTGAACGTTACAGGACCTCTCCATATAACGAGCTTGTGATTCGAATGGGATCTCCTCATAATCGCAAGGGGATGTATGATTACTCGAAGGAAGCACTTCTGGAAGACGTCTTTGGCTTTGCAGCAATGGCCAAGGTGCAGACTCTGATCTCTGGCCAATGATGGTGAGATTTTCTGTGTTTCTTCGTTGTTTTGCAGAAGCCTTCACTAGTACCGTTATCAATATAACGAAGATGGCGAGGAAAATTGTACCAAGCAATACAATTGCAATTGACATCACCATATTATCCTTTTCAAATAGTCCTTTCGATTCCTCCTGTAGAGATTTCTGCACAATTGGTGGCTCTATCATTCCTTCATCCTTTGAGTCAGTGAGATCACCAATGTCTTTTGAGATCTCTTTAATGACGGATTCACTCGACGGGTCCATTGTTGTTAAGGCAGTCTCTGTTGTGAAATCGTCAGTAGTTGTTAAGATCAAGACCTCTTTGGCTGTAGTAGGTGGGGGACAAATCTCAATATCTCGACGTGACAAATCAGAAAATGTCATTCCGTATCGCTCGTTTGGAGTGTGACACTCCGGTGTTCCTCCTCGACAGGTCTCGAGCAAACTTTCGCTACCAGTATCAACAAACCTCTGAAGGAGAGATGGAAGCTCACATTCACAGTCCCAATAGTTGTCGCCAAGACACAAGATTGTTGTCGTGGGCAATGGTATTAGTACTTCAGACGTTATGGTAGCCAACAAGTTGTTGTGTAGATCCAATTTCTGCAACATTGCAAGGCCTGCCAACGCATTTGGAGAAAAGTGGGAAATATAGTTGTTACTGAGATCAAGAATTTTCATCTTCTCATTGCTTTGGAATATGTTGTTTTGAATGTCATAATGAATCCGATTGTGTGACAAGTTTAGCTCTCTCAATTCCGTGAGGAGTTTGATCCTATTGGGCACTTGGTCAAGACGGTTTTCACTGAAGTCAAGCTTTAAGGCCCTGGTGTTGATTGGAGGAAGTACTTCGTCATACAATCCAGAACAGTCGAAAATCGTGCCCATCTGACCATCAACGATGTCGTTGGTACAAGAGCATCGAGAGGGACAGGAATAGGTTACAATCGCCAAAGACGAGAGGATGGAGATGAGCAAGATGATGAAAGTGGAGGACATCTTGGTCTAATCTGTAGGTGCAAATAAATAAGGCAGCTGTTATTTACCATAAATTATCAATGGGAAACTGCATCAGGCGTCGTGCACAAGATATTATGCATGCAGTTGCGTAACGCCACGCATCATGGCACGGAACCGTAAAACCGTCCTCAGCATCTACCAAAAATATGCAAGAATGTGAAATCATTGGCAATACTGTCTCCACCACAGGCGTGCTCCTCATGCATCATAGCATTACCACGTCATAAGGTCACATCGATATCTAAATCTCAATTTAAAAACTCCTCAATTTCTGGGAATAGTTCGAGGCGGGACGAAACCCTAAAGAAATTTCATCTGAAAAGTTTCCCATCAGAAATATCGAAACGTCTAAATACATCTACAGAATTACCTACGTCATGTTATAGTCTGAACCCGCGCAAAGGTACTACTGGTTTTGAAATGTTGAGCAGATTATCAATTTCCAATACATAAAGATCGCATCGCCGATTGAGATCAAGTTGACTTATCAACCTTAATTTTTTGTTTTGTCATATGGAGATCTGACTTCCGCACATGTCATTATCACCCAAACCTTGCAGCCAGCTTTCAAACTTCTCTCGATAATACGATACGTGTTCATCTCAACATATTTTGGTTAAAGATGGTACGCTCCGTAAAAATGGGCGTACTAAGTTTGAGAGTGGTTTCAGGTGGATATCGTCGAGTATGGAAGTAAACAGTTGAAGCCAATTACTCATCACTAGGGTTCAGAAAATTTAAATTAATTTTGCGGGTACTGAGCCGTTTCAACTTTCTTACCGGTAATAACTTTGACGAGATTGCTACGCATACAATTTTTTATCTTATCCCCCATGGATATTTTATGAACTAATCCAATTTTGCTAAGTTTAATGGTTCTTGTAATTATATTTTTAACGGCCCAGTTGGAGTATGATGGATAAATTTATGACTTTTATTTAGCTCAAAACTGACGTGGTTCTTTTGATTACTATATATTTGTGATGATGGAGTCCAATAAAGTAAATAAGCTACTTTCGAACCATTAGTAAATCTCTATCTTTTCTATGGAAACAACAACAGGAGTTCATTTACAGAATAACCGAGGGTCGAATATATATACCGAAAGCCACAGTCAAGTTCATTGCAACGTAATCAATTCTATTTTTAACATACAAACCAACATAGAGTGGTGTTGATGTTATAAATGCAATAAAACCACTGGTGGTAGCTCTCTGCGTGCATAGACGTAGGAGGCGGGGGGCTGGGGGGGGGGGGGGTGCAGCCCCCAACCAAAAATTGTTGTGAAAATTCGGGCAATATGTTGAGAATTTTTCGGGCACCTACTGAAAGAAAAATAATTTGCAATGTGTTTTTCAATATAGTTAAACTGATAGTATTATTATCATTATTATTGTAATGACTTCCTCAATAATTCTAACCAATATGGAAGGGCAATAACATGGCAAATGATTGTATGTATTGGCATGCGATGTAAAAACCAATGCATGCCTATATGATATGCACATTAACAGGTGGAACGCGCGCGGAGTGCGCGAAAAATATTGGTTATATTTTTCGGGCAAGTCGTTACAGCCCCCCCCCCCCAAATCAAATTGGGCTCCTACGCCTATGTCTGCGTGGCAAACAACCAAAGCGTTCACTTATGGTATAGGTTATACCCATGATGAACACTTTACAATAAACGATCAAGTATATAGCTGGTTACGTTGATTGCGTGTCACTTATATAAGGACTCACAACTAAAAGTTCATGTTTTAACACTTTCGTTTCGTTTTTACTCTTAATCGAGTGAACATTTTACCGAACTTTTCTAACAGGGAATATCCCCTGATTATATTAGCTAATTGCTTAAGTTCAAGACCAAAAGCACTTTTAATTGTAAAAAATGTTATTCGTGTAGAGGAATATAGTTTGTTTCCTCACACATACGGTTAGCCTTTGGACAAACTTTGGAGATTCGTATAGTTATAGAATAATAACCAAGTGCAATATAAGAAATCAGAGAGCTATATTTGGCACTCCTAAACAAACATACGGTTATGTTGTGTTGTGTTATGTTATGTTATGTATAATATTCATGGACAAACTCACAATATTTAAAGTTGTTTGTTGACAGTCACGTGTTTGACTTGCAAACTGCATAGCCACGCGAACGTGGCCTTCGGTATTTTGCAATTTTGTTGCATTTTTGGGGGTTTTTTTGCATCACACAGCAATTATTAAATGATGATTGCGTTTTTGTTTTGAAACAGTTATTCCTGTTTCAACAAAGGTATTTGTCCGAGAAATATCTTTTAGTCCAAGTATTAGAACCCTTTGATGACCATCATGCAAGTCCAGTTGTCATGTACCGGTAGCTATGATACAGCAGCTCATACAGCTCACCGTCCATTATATATTTACATGAATTATCGCGGTAGTAAAAGTCGTAACTACGACACACATTTATAGAGATCCAAATTCCTTGTTGCAACTTGAAAAGTTTGCAATCTTATTGCTTATAGCAAATAGGTATAGTGAAACAAAAGAAAGTCAACAGAAATCCGGCGTTGTTTTTTTGCATCTTGCTTAAGCGTATAACGAAAGCAAAATATTCCTCAACAACGCCTGTTTGCTTTGATAACATAATGTCACCCAAGCATGATCTTTATGGTGCCTGGTTTCGCAATGGGAGGCATCTCAAGGCGGAGGTCATTTCAGTTTTCAAACAACAACACCGCAGCGGCGGTATTTGTTTTTGTTTTTGGGGTTGGGTTACGGTTAGGCCCTTGCCTTTTTGCCTTCTTTTTTTTTTTTGGGGTTGGGGGTTTATTTGGGGTTCGGGTTGGGGGTGGGTTAGGGGGGTTGTGTCTTCTAACGGGGCGAAAATATTTTTTTTTTATGTTTTTTT
This sequence comes from Apostichopus parvimensis, assembly GCA_000934455.1. Classification (NCBI taxonomy): domain Eukaryota; kingdom Metazoa; phylum Echinodermata; class Holothuroidea; order Aspidochirotida; family Stichopodidae; genus Apostichopus; species Apostichopus parvimensis. Next base: position 58,620 of record KN883237.1, on the reverse strand, counting down.
TTATCGTGTTATATACACGGTTTATGATTTTTTATAAATATATTTTTTCTCGCTGTGACCATATTTGCGATGGGGAGACACCGCGAGTGTTATATGTGACGTTTTCTCAGCGCTGTGTGCCCCTCTGTGGGTGTGTTTTTTTCCCCTCTCTCTTTTTTACTCTGCATGGGAATATGTGAAGTACATGCAGGCAGTATACCCCATATCTCATTGAAACAGCCTGTCTAACTCTCATTTTAGGTTTAAGATAGAAAACGCCGTTATTTTGTGAAATCCAAAACCTGTAAAGGTCATCAGTTATTGTACCAAACTTGCTGAAAGTCATTTAAAAGTTTACAGACGTTGGTCTTCCCATATCCTACTTACTATTCCTAGTCATTAAAGAGTGTTAAAAAATGTAAACAAAAAAGTGAGAATGTCTTCAATTTGGCCTTAATATGATCGAGGAAATGTATATATTGGTGCCCATTCTTTGACTTTTTCTAGCATATTTCGGCCAATTCTGACGACCTACAGCACAACCGGTAAATGTAAGCCATAATTAATCTCCAATATGCACGAAATATCTCGCCCACAATTTTTTTTTCACACGACACACTGTTATACGACAATCGTTTATTGCGCATGCGTATTTCTGCGGCTTTTCGGCGTGATGTATTTTCGATTGGTTATGTACAGTTTTATAAACTAAAGGTTGTTTAGGCTAAAGGCTGTTTATGCTGATTCATGTTTATTAATCTACAGCACATTTAATAAACTATGATATATCATATATAACGCTATCAAATAAAGAATATGTTTTGTAACAGTACATTTCTGAAATATTACCCTGCATGTTTCTGTTCTTTACACAGAAACTCGCGAAAGTTGCTTCCCTACTAACTATAATTGCTAGAGGAAATACGATATTCAAGTGTTTGCTTTTCTTGCAGTGTGTGTGTGTAAATATTTGATATTCCATACGCAATAGTTAAATGATTAGTAATTTTCCAGAGATATAACCTATGCGGACCCATGGATTTGAGTTAGGGGTGCGGGTGGGAAAGGTACCAAACGTTTGTAGAGTGAAAAACAATTCTGTAAACTTGTGAAGTTGTTTTGTATTGCCCCCTAACCTGGCTACGGGCTTGGTATTATGCTACTTATGTCCACCAAAACCGGTGAATTTACACAAACACTGCAAATGTTTTTTCCAATAGAAAAGGACATATCACATCAAATTTGGCACTATTTTTTTCTCGATCGAATGAGTGATTAAAACGCTTAATAAATGACTGAAACGAGAAATGTAACCAAAATGATGGATGAAGGGTGACGCGGCGAAGATCTCTTTGTTGGATTGAGAAGGGTGGGGTGTGTTTGGGTTTGGGTAGGAGGTGGAGTGGTATCCAAATGGGTGCAAATATTACATGTTCTCACCATAATTACATAAATTGACGACCAATACCCAATTAGTTTTCAATTCACGAATTGCACTATTATTATTTCAGCTTTTCTGTGTTTTGTTTATACTTATTTTTAACTGTATTCTGTTTGTAACTTTAATATAATAATACTTTATTTATAACTTTGATATTTTATGTGTTTTGCTGAAGGGCGACAAATGTCCATATTCTTTTGAATAAAATAAATCTATCTTATAGAGAGTCCGACCAGTAGACGTTACATAATGGTTCACCCTTGCCATTCGTTACAATATAGGCCTACGTGATGACGGTTCCGTACGGATGCCATATCGGGGAACTTGTCCAAAAGGACGCAATGGTGCAACCAGCTGCTAATTTTCACGTGATGATAATAACCAAACCTTGTCCAATGTTTAGTATTCAAATTAGGGCTAATCCCGTACGGGATTTAATCGTATTAAAAGTGTAGGGCTGGGATAATTATTCAAAATAGTTGAACAGATGAATGTTAGAAAATTGCAGGGTTAAGGAGAACACCCCCCCCCCCACCACCCCACTTAAAAAGACACATACATTTATCCGACTCCCCCTACGTTCCACCCTATTCTATTTTCCATGATATCACACAACATAAAGCATAGCGCACTGCAGGGTGTAACGTAAGTCGAGTATACAATCTGTGGTTTCTACTCCAGGATGAGGAAGAGGGGTAGCATAAACATCTCAGGATAAAGACACAGGGGTTACATGGATATTTACTTGTCATATGCGTAAAATATGCATACATATGGGGAGAGGGGTTTTGGGATACCGGGGTGTTTTCGGTTAACACTCACCCCTCCCCCAACCTCCAAATCCGTCTTTCCCCACCAGTCTGTGTACGCCGGCCTGATAAAACAGTGGATGTATATAATATTGGTGCCCATGAAAATCTGGTTACAGACATTCTTCTAAATCTCAGAATCAAACTAACGGAGAACAATCATACGCTCCATGCGCCGACAGTGCGTGCATATTTAGTATTTTTAAAAACCCGAAGAAATATGGGATAAATAATATTGTCTGCTCAATTTCGTAATGATCTAAAGGAAAAATAATTCTCCCGATGGCCAGACCTGGCACCTCGCGCCATACTGATCTCTTCCCGCCATCTCTCTAGAAACGAGTATAAGTTTTTAACCATCTTACACCTCCTCAATCCCTCTCTATTTCTCTCCTCTTCTTTCCCAATACATCATTACCCAGTCATCATTAACCTTCTCTGAAAGATCTACACGTAGTTAATATTTATTTTGTTTAATGGTATTAATGGGTTTCACACTCGAGATGGCTCGTTTATAATTGCTTTGACACTTGTATATAGTTCACTTAAATTATTTAAAAAATAATAATTAATATGAAGATCCCATGTAAAAACAGTGCTGATTGGATAACACAGTTGGTAGAAAACATTTCGTTTATTCTTTACGGCACATGATCAAATCCTGTTCTAGTAATTTTGGGCCTAAATAGATAAAACATTACTTTTGCAGCAATTCTATTTTGTTCTATAAAGTAAATATATGAGTCCCATGTGGCACACAACTTATAAAACTCCATTTAGATCGACTTCAAGGCCAGATTTCGTCTCTCAAACGACAAAGTATTTTTATTTTCAATTTTTTTATTTGGTTGAAAGAATTGCTAACGGAAATGGTTTTCCTTTCACATGGGTCTTGGGTGAAAGTAACTAAAACATACATTGTTAATTTCTCATGATTTTCCTGTTAAAATAGTTAAATTAATATATAAAGTACGGCAAAAAATATTTAAAAGAAATTTGTAACTAAATATTTGATTTCAAACCACTCAGTGTTACTAGATAACAAGTCGTCCCGATAAAATGATATTTGTTAAACTATACTTATAAAATTATATATCGATGCCCTGAAACTATCGACAAATAATACAGAATAATAAAAACAAACAGTGGGCTTACCTTCTGCAAAATCAAACGGAAGCGGCAGCTACTTCAAAGTCAATTCACAAAGTGACACCAAATGATCGGCTGGTCTTGATCCGCCCCTCTCAGTGTACAGCTGTAAAATTAATCATCAACTATACCTCTCGATGTATACTCTATGTTCTTACAAGTTACCCGTCGAAGCAATGATTCACAACAGACGCGTCTTCTACCCTGGTTATGCAAATGTGACTTTCGATTCTGTTTTGTTTTAACTCTGTCCAGGTTAGAATCTACGGAAGACTAATGCGGCCATGGCAAAAAAAAAAAAAAACACGGATATATATACAAGACAAAATTTTTACTACGAAAAACAAAATTTTTACTACGAAAAACAAAATTTTGTTTTTCGTAGTAAAAATTTTGTTTTTCGTAGTAAAAATTTTGTTTTTCGTTTTAAAAAATTTTGTTTTTCGTAATAAAAATTTTGTTTTTCGTAGTAAACATTTTTGTTTTTCGTAGTTAAAATTTTGTTTTTCGTAGTAAAAATTTTGTCTTGTATATATATCCGTGTTTTTTGTTGTTGTTGCCATGGCTGCATTAGTCTTCCGTATTAAACAGCATATTGAGTCTAACAAATTTCTTACCTCCGCCATCGATCGCTCAAAACAAAAGTTTTCCTTATACCATGCGCGCGTATACTCTATGCTGTGGATGCAGGCTTGTAGTAACTGTGCTGTTGTACATGAACCGTAGGCCTAAAACACGAGTACATATTAGCTATCTGGGCCCAATCGGTACCGTACAGTATTTGAGTGATGTTAATGTCTATCTATATAGTGGGTATATGTAACTGTATTTTTTGTTTTTCGTAGTAAAAATTTTGTTTTTCGTAGAAAAAATTTTGTTTTTCGTAGTAAAAATTTTTGTTTTTCGTAGTAAAAATTTTGTTTTTCGTAGTAAAAATTTTGTTTATCGTAGTAAAAATTTTGTCTTGTATATATATCCGTGGTTTTTTTTTTTTTTGTTGCCATGGCCGCATTAGTCTTCCGTAAGAATCTGTTTGCTTAGCCAAATGTTTGTTCTGCCGATACAAGAGCCTTATATCTACGGCTCTGGCCGATGCTGTCAAAAGGACGCCCTCCTTAAATAACACCTCAAACGCCTACACCACCAAGAAGAAAAAAACCCAAGTTATAATCATTGGATGGTCAGTTCTAGTACAAAAGACAGTGACCATGGTTTCATTCTCGTTCAGCTGATTTATTATTTACGAATAGATAATTGGACTGCGCACCTAGAAGAGCGACCTACGTGTTTTCATTTGTACTTTCAATTGTTATCCAGGTGTGAAAAGTTTCGCAAAACTGATATCCTTATCGAAAGTGCGAAGACTAATCAAGAACAAAGGGCGGAAAACGAAAGAAATTAGAACGAAGAGTAAACAACAAACACAACTTGGATGGTAGCCAGTGAGCCGGGATGGATGTAAAGATTTCATTGACAACAACCACTACCACTACTTCACAATTATTATTACCAAAACAGGCCAATATTACTTAAAGTTAATCGATATAAGTTGGGATAAAAAGATAGAATGGAAGGGATTGGGTAGGGGACGAATATATGCTCAGGCTGCATTCAGATTACCTCATCGGGAAATGGTTATCGAAGAATGACGCATTGAATAGGAATCTCCTCGCCCCTCCCATCTCACTGCTCCGAATTCCCTGTAACATCACTGATGTTAGTTGGAGTATACGAATAATCCAAACGCATTTCATGCAAAACTCTCTCCCGCCAGCTGGTAAAACCCGGTCCGCATTCCCACTGCACTCACTCTCACATACGCACACACACACACACACCCACGCACTTACGCACATACTCGGCTCCCGATCCCAAACATAGTTCCCTCCAGGGAAAATCCAGGTATACCCTGATATGAAAGCGACTTCTAAACTAATGAAGAGGAATAGTTACTCGAAAAAGTTTCGATATTTGTTTTAACCAGCTGAAACACGCACAGCCCCTTCAAACATTAGTATTGGAGAACTTCAGATCGTATAATGAGAGATCTAACTCGTTCTTATTTCCAATTACGCAGTAGTTCCCAACTGCTGTTCAGCTAAACATAAACTAGGATTAGGGACTGAAAATTATTTTGATATGCAAAAATGACATGGCAGTTTGTCTGCAGCATATATACTACCTAACGTCCCATGTAAGAAATAGCATGCAAGTTGTTCAATGTATTTTCGAGGTCTTTGGTTGAAAGAAGTTTTAAACGAAGCTTAACCACAGAAAACAGTTAAGTTACATCATGTAATTTTTACCGTGGGCACTTTTTTTGTCTTAGATACATTCTTGATACTTGTAAAGAAAAGTTAACCAACATGTGGTACTAAAACATCGAGACTATAACCGTATGATCATGTGACCAGTGGCGTGCGCAAAGAGAGGAGAGAGAGGGGGGGGGGGCATGTCAGACCCCCATACATGGGAGTCGGCGTCAACGAACCAAGGGCAGCTCCACTCCTGGATAAAATCCTTCATTCGCCACTGGCCCTTCCCCTAAAATGCAGCACCTTGAAATCTGGTCAACGCCCCTGTCGGTGACTCGTGTTCATTGTACCGAACGACGCAGTTAGCAAATAAATAAATGTATTGCTGCGTAAAGGAAACAAAACACTTCCGAACAGGATCACTCGATTTCACCAGACGGAATATAATAGATGGCAGTATGACAAATTACATGCTATTTGTAAACCCGACTACATGTCGGATATAAAGGAATTCTTATGGAATTGGCAATACTTTCTTGACACAAATTTTGTCTGGTCATATAACCCTACCATTTTCACGTCTCAATTAATTAATTATTTTTTTCGACGGAGGGGCATGCAGTTTAATTCGGGACGGAATTATTCGAGTCGTGACTCACGACATCACTGAAAGTCATGCTTAACGACTTAAAGGAGACACTTAACCAACCACGAGGCTGGAGACTTGGGCAAGTCTAAAATATGACCTTATCGAACAACATGCTGTAACGGAAATAGGTTTATAAATGGTGCAAGTAAGATATTGAAGCTCTTGACATGACCTATAGGGATGTCATTGGTTTCAGTGTCTACATTGTATACATTATTTAAAAGAAATAAACAAATCTAAAATATGAAAATACAAAGCAAAGAGAAAGAATGTAAAGTTTCCAGATCCTTGTGGCAATATGTCATCACAGGCACGACATTTACTCTAGGATGTCTCCCAAATGTAGCAAGATTTTCCTTAGCTGTTTCCGGGTTATTGTTCATCATAAATTCATCTATCACTACCACTTAGTTTTGTACCATGCTGAGAACGTTATTTATTATTCACATATAGTGACATAACCCTCAATCATCAGTGTCTCGTAATGTCTATACATGACAAGTGTAAATATGTTATGATATATAAAAAATGACTAATATTTGAAGTCTAAGCACTATTTTACATCCTAAACATCTGATTTGACGAAAGACAAACGAATATACATGATCGTAAAAGTGTCATCTGTCTGTATTAATTAAGTTTTCACATGGAGACCTAAGTGCTTGTTTTGCCAAGATGTCTTACCTTTAAAGCAAAGTCATCTTTAATGGCTGGCAGAAGTCAACATTTCTTACCTATTGTTGATGCTTGTAGTTCATGACTGGTTTACTATCAAGTTTGGCATCGCACATAGCTGACAGGCACCGCTTCACGGGGTATGAGGTGTACACCTCTCCCCCACTTGTTAACACCACCAAAAAATAATATTATTTAGCACAACCTTGCGTGTATAGAACTGATGATGGATCTAACTTATTACCTAGATATGCCTCGCAATGTTCCGTTTCAGGTCTAGGAAAGTCTGGGAAATGTCTGGGAAAGGACATAAAAACTCCTAAAATCTTAGATCCGTCCCTGGCTGAGATTCTTAACACAGCTGTAGGCGTGGATTTTGGTATCGAAAGTTGACAATAGGTTTTTTAGGCACTGCACCTTTGCAAAAATGGCTAAGGTGAAATCTTTGATCTCGAAGCAATCATGGTTTGATCATCTCTGCTTTTTATCTCTGCTCTGCTTGCATACGTTTTCAAAAGTACCTTTATCAGGACAACGGAAACCACAAGAAAAATGGCGCCAAAAGATATCGCAAATGACATAAAGATTTTATTTTGAAATAATCCTCTCGGTTCCTGATGAAGAGCTTTCTCCTTGCTTGATAAAGCAACCTCTGTTGTCAAATCGTCAGTGCTTATATCCATCAGATCATCTGTTGAAATGGCTGTAGTAAGTGTGGGACAAATCTCAATATCTCGACGTGACAAATCAGAAAATGTCATTCCGTATCGCTCCATTGGAGTGTGACACTCCGGTGTTCCTCCTCGACAGGTCTCGAGCAAACTTTCGCTACCAGTATCAACAAACCTCCGAAGGAGAGATGGAAGATCACATTCACAGTCCCAATAGTTGTCGCCAAGACACAAGATTGTTGTCGTGGGCAATGGTATTAGTACTTCAGACGTTATGGTAGCCAACAAGTTGTTGTGTAGATCCAATTTCTGCAACATTGCAAGGCCTGCCAACGCATTTGGAGAAAAGTGGGAAATATAATTGTTACTGAGATCAAGAATTTTCATCTTCTCATTGTTTTGGAATATGTTGTTTTGGATGTCATAATGAATCCGATTGTGTGACAAGTTTAGCTCTCTCAATTCCGTGAGGAGTTTGATCCTGTTGGGCACTTGGTCAAGTCGGTTTTCACTGAAGTCCAGCTTTAAGGCACTGACGTTGATTGGAGGAAGTACTTCGTCATACAATCCAGAACAGTCGAAAATCGTGCCCATCTGACCATCAACGATGTCGTTGGTACAAGAGCATCGAGAGGGGCAGGTATAGGTTACAATCACCAAAGACGAGAGGATGGAGATGAACAAGATGATGAAAGTGTCGGACATCTTGGTGTAATCTTTAGGTTCAAAATAAATAAGGCAGCTCTTATTTACCCTAAATTATCAATTGGAAACTGAATCAGGCGTCACGCACAATATCTTATACATGCAGTTACGTACGCCACTTTTTTTCTCTTCACGATTTGGTGTTAACGAACCTAATAATATCCTAACGTAGTTAGTGTATGTCACAGTGAAACCTAACCAACTTGGCAGTTCCGTGCATTTGTCTACTCGATATTGGTGAGTAACCTATAGTTGTCTCGTAGAAATATGAAGTATATTAACAAAGGTGTAGAGAACGTAACCTCCTGCTTCCGCTGTCTGCTCATTTCTTTTAAGTCAATATGATCACCTGTGTCTTAATTCATAAGTTTGATTTTTCTTGCAGAGGAATAATCCATTTTTTAATGAAAATAGTAGGTTTTCAGTTCACTCCCGTTTGGTGTACTTTGCGGCGGCAGACAACAATGGTGGCGGAAAATCGTTGGCCCTGAAATTAACCCCTGTGGACAGAATGATCATGCACCTTTACCTATATCGGTCTTAAATGCATACACACATGTCGGGCTCCTACAAAATATCGTCGGGTGACAAAAATCTCGAAACGAAAGGTCCGACGGGCCACCTCTTTTCAAAGTATTTTTCGAGCACTGTAATGTATAGCCTATACTGTCGGATTAGCCTAACTGTAATGAATAGCATATACTGTCGGATTAGCCTAACTGTAATGTATAGCCTATACTGCCGGATTAGCCTAAACAACTTGAAAATTGTTGGTTTTACAAACCCCCAAGATGGCCGGAAACGGTCCTTCCCGAATGTTCATTCTGGTTCCCTGGCCTCTTGCTAACTTGAGACACCTCATTCAATATCACTTTTAAACCCAAAAAACAAACGAGTTAAAATAGTACGTAATTCAATACTACATAATGTATTAAAATTAGCAAGGTACATGTACAGAGTAGTCTTACTTTTCAACTTCTGATACTTGTAGATACAAAGATAGTCCAGAAATGTCTTTGATACAACTATAGCCAGTAGTTGT
>KN883236.1:110078-123049 GCA_000934455.1 Apostichopus parvimensis | reverse complement strand
AACCATTACGATCCAATTACAAAGTAGCTCTTGATCCACATCTATTCAGATCAAATTTCAAATTTTATCAAGAAAATTTGTGATTCTTTGAATCCGTGCTTGCTTGGTCTGCTACTTGATGAAGATTCATGTGACGAAGTCGTCGTACCGTATTATTGTCAGAATCGAATAGAAATTATTCTTTGGGCAAAGAAGGGTGTCGCACTGTTTGACCAATATCTGTCGTTTCTTAATTACTGGTAAAAATTGACATTGGCCATCAATGTAAACGAGCCCCTTTAATTACTGATTAGGACGCCATGTAGGCAGAGCTTGTGAAGTGAAGTACTTCGATCCAACTCAGTCTTGACTTCTTAGCTTGTTCCAATTGTTGAAATATAATAAATTTAATTGAAATTTTATTCAATTTAATCATTTGAATTCATTTTGATATTTTATTGGATGAGGTCACTGTCATACATTGGCGATGCATGAAAGTGGTTCAGCTTTTTACGTATTTGGAAAAGAGGAAGGTCAGTTTGAAGTGTGTTCCGTGTATTGCATCAGAGGTGGCTGTACAATGCACTTATAGATGAGAAAAAAATTCACAAATGCATACGTGATCAAAACTGAATTTAAAAAGTTCACAATTTTTACATCTCAGCTGGAGGACAAGCAGTCAAGATGAGAACCATCATAGTTTGACCAATGTATATTCATATATATATTTACAAACGGTGGATTTTTGGTCTACACGGTGCTACGTCACACCAATATTTCTATGGTCTGCAGTGGTAGGCATACTCATATCGCACGAACGAGACAGACCCAGTCACCGTAACTACTAGATTTGTTACTCTGTTACCGAGAATTACAAATGAAAAAGTCAAGAAAATACCTGAGGATCAATCTTTTTGAATTGGTCCAATCCGAGCCCTGTGGGTAAACGTAAAAATTAAAGAAAAATGAAAATGAAATTATCATCAACATTGTATGAAACTTAGGGAGTGTGTTTGAAAGATTTCTAAAATGTAACCAATTTAATGAAATGGTGCATTTTTTTAACAACAGTCGGTGTTGTATACTAATTATGCAGATCAATATTAATGCAGTCACAATGTATGTCGGCATATCATAAGACACACTGTAGTGCAACTCACCTGTGAGACAAAAAAAAAAACTCCAGTGAACGTTGTTTTTTCACCGAAATTAACCGTCACAATGTCAGACCATAAGTAGCTAAAATATAGTTGCATTTGACCGATATTAGGTCTCTCAATATCGGAGAAAAAAAACATATGCTAACACCACGCCAGTAAATTATTAATAAATTAAATTTGAGAGTGTTTTTGAAAGATTTCTGAAATGTAATAAATGTAATGAGATTGCACATTTGTAACGACGATCAGTGACTCAGTGTTGTTTACTAATTATGCAGCTCAATATTAATGCAGTCACAAATGTCAGATATCATTAATTAGCTAAAATATGGTTGCTCTTGACCGATATAAGGTCTATCACTGTCAGAGATAAAGAACCTATACTACAGGGATGAGCCTGATGTAAAAAAATATCACGGAACTTTGCAAAAATTGCGGTATAGGCTCCAGTTTGCGTATGCTACAGTGTGTTAGGATAATAGTTTTTGTCCCCGAGGTAGAACTGAAATCACCGATATTCTGCGACTTCGCGGAAAAAGCTCATGCCTGATACTAACACCAGGGCTGTGAATTAATCCAGGTGTAACAGTTGGACTTCTAATGTTTGTCTTTTATCTATCTGCTACATCCCATCGAGACAGACAACACAAACATTTTATGCAGTCGTCTGACTTTTTTTGGAATTCGTTTCCGGTATCCACACATACAAATTTGTGGTGGTCTAACCCAAATTACCAACGAGGTAACTATTATAGTATTTTGCTTATAATTTAATCATTTTTTTCACTCGTTTTCCAAGATGTCTACTGATCCTGATGTCTTGCCTGCTTCTTAGCATGATTTGTCAAGAAGAATCACACCCGGGTTTAATCTTTAAATGCAAACTCACAGCGCGGTTAAGAAGTTATAAAATCCTGACAGTGAAAAAAAAAGTACTGAATAAAAACCAACCATTCTTTTGTAGACCCTATTACTTTTTGTTACAGGTCAAAATATAAATTATTTGTCCACACTGACAAAAGGCCATTTTATCACGAGGAAACAATTTTTGAGATACGTTGAAACACCCGACTTTATTTCATTACTAGTCTGGTTCACTGATCTCTACCAAGATCTCTACCAAGATTTCCTGATCGCATCACGACCAAAAAAAACCCACCAAAAAATACCATAAAATGCTATCAAATCTGCTCCCTAATTTGTGAACAATTTAACTGCATGTCATGTAAATAATGCCCATGTCTAAAGATTGGTGAGGTACAAGAGGAGGTGGACTGTGTTTACCACTGTCTTTAACATTACAAGCTGGAATCCCTTTGGACTGACAGTCATCACCCTTTCCATGTCTACCTTGTGAGACAAGTAATCCTGCACAGTGGTTGGCTCAGGCAGCTTTCTTATGTTACCAAAACCTGCTATCCTCCTTTATCTTTCATTCCTCAGGCTATTAAATTCATAATATTAATTTTAAACGGTAGATTTTCTTTCTTGCCATTTCTACACAGCCTGCTGCTTTTTCATGTTTTCTTTCTTTCTAGTTTTAACTTCTTTATTCTTTTATGTTTTATTGACTTGCGAGCACTGTAGTTTCCTTTTAAGGATCAATCAAGTTATTATTACTCTTACTCTTCTTTCTCTTACTTAATGTAACCAGCAGTGACGAACCCAAAACACGTCTCTTGTTAAAGTGCGATTATCGATATCATGTGTGATATAACGATGATACAATTGTTAATTTACTAGTGCACCCTGCTTATACCCACCAGGGCAAAAAAAAAGACACTTTCTAGTTTGAATTACACGACTGTGGATATCAAATGTGATATGATAACACTGATTTTTCTGAGGTTAACCACCAAAGAAAATTTTACACAGGCTACAACACCAACAGTTTCTAACTTTAAACGGATTTGACCGAGAGGTCACAACAACCGATTTTAACATTTCAATTCAACTGACCGTCTGGTTGCTTTTCATCTGGTGTTATCGATCGAATGAAATCTTCAGGGGTCATGTAGATTTCGACGTCACCGTTGTCCATGGCGGCTTTCAGAGTAGCGAAATAACGGAATATCTTGTCAGGCGTGGAGTAGGCTCGTATTCTATTTTCGTATTCAATCACCTGTTGAGAAACGAGAAACAGGGCTCTGATGAAAAGGGAAACAGTTTCGACTACTAGTATAGCTTAAACAAAACAAATGCATAAAATGAAAATTTTATCAACAAAATAATCATGACACATTTAACAACATTTTCCAGTTCTCTTCAAGTTTTATCTGTTAAGTTTTCTTTTGCCTATAAGAAACAGAAATAATTTTTTTTTTATTGTATCTTCTCGTTCAGCTCACCTTTTCAGATGCAGAGAAAAGGTTTCTAGACAGAGCGTGGATCAAGATGTGTAATTAAGTGATCTAATAAGAAGTGTAAAAATCAGAGAACAATGAAGTGTTCACATTATTTGCAGTTTTTCACTTTTATCATATATTCAACTGCTTCAGACCTTTTAGTGGTTAATGAAAGTAACATCAAGCAAATGTTGTACATCTTTGTATTTGTGCAGCAGTTGTCCCCCCCCCCCCCCATCCAGCATATCATTTATCTCTACGATACCGAATCAATTATTCCACGAAAAACGTGTAAGAAACGGAACCAGCTAGATTATTACACGTTGTACAGACAGCCTTAGGCTTGATCAAACTGTCATTTTAATATTTTATTAATTAATTCTCTTTAATTATTATTTTTTTAATTAATTATCTCTTTTTCCAAACCTTCCGGTCTCTAAATCCAGGTCCCTTCTTCTTCTTGGATTCTTTATTTTCTTCTCCATCCTCTTCCTTCCCTCCATCTACCTCAGAGACTTGATTTGAGGAATTCTCCTCTTCTACTGTGGTCGACGCTGCATGCATCGATCTGTCAAAAACAAAGATGGAAAAAAAAGGAATGTATTCAGTACTACAATACTTAAAGGGTGTGAAGACTCGCGCAAAAGAAAGATACGTCTAATGCTGGTAATCTGACCTAGTTTCAAATGAGGTGTAACAGAAGTGTTAGACACCACCATCGATCCCAGAAAATACACACACACAGTACTGTATGCTACCATCGGTAATTAGACACTAGTATACAGTCAGTACAAACAGCTGCGGTCAATACCCACAGCACAGTGTACAAACAATACAGCGATGGACATCTCAGGTCCAGCTAAAGATAACAAGGTATCATGTTTCATTACTGTACTGTCTGCATTTTGTAGCGACACGAACAAAACGTCACTTGCAAGCAACGGAAAGTTAACTTTTTCAGATGGCAGCACGCGGTTTGGGGTGAGTCTTCAATGCCTTTAAGGCTAACATTTTTTCATGATATACAAATGTTTTGCCAAGTTGTGAAAACTATGAATATCTTATGTCACTACATCAACAGAAGTTGTTTTAAATGTATATAGAATCGCTTGTAGTACAGTGAATGTAGGTTACAAGTTCAAATAATATTCAAAAAATCAAATGAGCTTACACACCAACATAGTGCAGTGGGTATAAGCGGATCGTTTTAAGTCATAATTTGGTGCTAAGCATTTTCTACTTTGTAAAACAGCATGGTATTGAACTTCCTACTGTATGTACAAAAACTGCTTTACTGTATATCTAATCTAATAATAATCTAATAATCAGCAGTTATTTTACGACGCTTAAGCGACCACAAATATGGGAGAAACCCACACAGGCTTATGGATTACTACATACACGTCGGGTGGCTTCCAATTCAACATTTATCTCAAATTTTGACTCTTTTTAATTTAGAAAGTCATTTCAGATGGGAAAACCGTAGATTGCTCTTGGATGAAAAACCCACCTTACAATGACTCTGCTAGGAATTGAACCCGGAACCTCCCGATTGCTTAGGCTGCTTAACCTCATTGTTTCAAATGCCATCGCTTTTATCCACTTGTCCACAGCACTGGTAAACATCTTTGCACTGATATATCAATTTGCTCATGTTTTCATGTATGTGATACTGGATAAAATGATTATAGGAATGAGACGGAATTGGCAGCTTTTGTCATTAAACCCTAAATCATTCACTCATCTGTGCCTCTCACCTTTCCCACAACATTCCCCCTGTAAGGATTCCTCCACTAGCACCAAGGAGTGCCACCATATACTTGAGAGGCCATCTGTTAGTGGTCGTCTGTTTCCCAGAAGCTGAAGTGATACATCTTAACTGATGCCGGACCAGTATCTGTACAGATCTCCTGCAAAATATTCCGAGCATCTTTCTTGATCATCTTGAGAGAAAGAAAAAGAGAGATTTGATTGCTTACGAACAACAGTAAACAATATTAATAACCGCAATGTTTCAATGGGAAAAAAATGAGAAAGATAAAATCCCAACAATATGTGAATTGATATTATAAGAAATACATTAAGTTTGTCGTGTGCATTTGAAAGGAAGAGAACTTAGGATTCCCTATTGTTATCATAATATTCGCTATTGTCTTTGCTATTGTTATTCTAATACCTTTGATGGGGAAGGAAGGAGCTCACATTTAAACCAATTTAGCATTCGTGACTACTGTTTACAGTGTTCACAAGATGTCAATAAGTGGCTGACAAACAGCCTCTAACAAGTTTACATATTGACTCACTACTCTATCTAGGTTAAGTTATATATCGTGTCACTTTTCAACAAATGTGCGAAGGGAAAATGTTCTCATCTGATCTCTCTCTCTTTCTGCCGCATATTATCTATTCTGTACATGTTTGGGTATCCCTTCATATCATTGAGAGATAAGGATACAATGATTAAGTTTCTTATGTATATGTCAGAGATATTGAATATAGATTGCCGGTATTTGAGCGGAATTGTGAATGCAGCTGATAGGAGTGAATTTGACAGAATGATGGACAAAATTAGGAATTTACAAAAGAAAAAACACCCATTGCATTTCCAACTTACGGGGTCTTTTGATTAAATCCAGCAGAAACCTTAGAAATCCGTATGCCTTAATTGCTGAAAAACAGAATTCAACTGTACAGGAATTCTTTCATTTATCATGCTGCAATATTTATCCAGGTTGCTCATTAAGAACCTTTAATACAATTTCAGTCATTATTTATTCATTTTATGTGTTAACCTTTTAAGAATCTTACTTACTATCTATACATATATCTTAAATTGTTTTATCACATCTTGTTTTCATTTTGATATTGATAGGTCTATGTAAGTACCGATCTTCTGTTTATAAATATTTGCTATTTTACACTGGTTTTGATAAATGAAAAAGAAAATAACATGTACAAATTACATTCTCCAAACTGGCAATGACACGATGCCAAAAGAAAGCATACAGATGCAGGCTGTAAAAATTACAAAATGAACAGTTATATGAATTGTGGATATTTGAATGTGTTACCAATGACCAGAGGTTAAATGTTGTAAGAAATCAAGTGAGCAGTCCTTGATACGTGCAAGACTGTAAACCATGAAACTTTTAACATTTTCAAATTTGAAAGGTTTGATGGTTCACTCATATTCTAGCAGTGTACTCTCTAACAGGGAGTCCATTATTAATATACCTTTGTTTTGAATATATTTTCTAACACAAGGATCAACCAACAAGCCCCTTATCACTCACTATATACTGTAAATCAATCAGGGACTTTTATATGATATTCAAATATAGTAAATTTTCTACTTATATAATGGAAACCCTTATGGGTTACCAGAAGATTATTGGTCACACATTTGTTTATACTTAGGCTAGGGTTTATGGCTCATAAATAATATGGATACAAATATCGTTTTACCTACTATGGAAACCAATGGAAACCATTAAATTAAAGATTTTTAGTGTTACATGTTAACCAGGGAAGTCAAGAAACTAATTGGCTTGTTGTAATCATATTGATACATGCAAACATTTGAATTCAACCCCATATAATGCCCACAGTATTAAAGAAGGAAATAAGTATTTATTCTTCTGATTGAGTGATGTTTTGGAAAAGAAATATACACAGACAATGTATTTACATTTGGAGCCTCCGTTTGCTCAAGTTTTGTGAATGCTCAAACTTTCCCATAGCAGTAGCTTAGGGGCCTAGGCCTTTAGTAAGCTGTAGACTAAGTAAGGCCAGTTGCTTTCATGATAAATTAGGCTTCCATGTTGATAGCAGACAACCAAAAGTCTTGAAGTAACTACAGGTGAATAAACGCATATGATCTCATAAATACCAATTGTTGCATTTATCTGGTAATTACTAAACTAGCCTAGGCCTGAGCTTCATATAGGCCTAGACAATGTAGGTTCACGCTAATAGTATAGTCAGTATTGCGAATTTCGGACACCCTAAGAAATACACGATTTCACCATGACAACCTACAGGAAGAGCCAAATTTCACCAAAAAGTACAAAGCTACAGTTATTTTCTCTCCAAAATGACCCGTGTGCAAGTAAATACTTACATATTTGTCAATAAAATGACGGAGATCTATGAAGTCTGTTATAATTACTGAAAGAGCAACTGCGCCACAAATTTTATCACCAGCGCCACTGTGGGACTGTGTGTCCGAAAATTCGCAATACTCTAGCAAAGAAATACCAGTTCCACAATCACAAGAATCTTCTTGGAATACAACGTGAAAACAGTTTGCAGGAAAGAAAGTTTGGCCGTGTATCGTTATATAACACACTTCTCCCACCATATCAAGTATATTTTCAGGTGATTTATACCAATAGATATAGTTTTGGGGTGATTTTAAGGCTTAGGTGTCCGGAATACGAAGTGCCCATGCTAGTAGTAACAGTAACAAGTAACAGCTCAAATAACTTTCCCCTAGGCTACGTCTTACATATACAAGTTACATTAGGGGTTAGGCCTAACGTTGATTAATGTAGCCTGTTACGTGTTACTTTTTGGCCTAAGAAGTAAGAATAAGACCAAACTTTGCGTTTACCCAACAGTTCTTCAAAGTTGCCAATGCTGGGAAGGTTCTCACACCGTTGAAAGACGGTTCAATATGTCGTTCTAGTTTGAAGGACGATGTTCTAAACGCAATTGCAACCTCTTGATTACTGTATACTGACGTTAGGCCTATCTTTGCGGTAGTATAGCAGCATAACAAGCATACATCGGTGTTTGTGTGAAAACAACCCCTTAGAGTATTTTATCTCCGGTGTTTAACGACTTTATGTCCTTACGTGTCCTATGTTCAACAATTTGAACTTACATGACGCAACGTTTACACATGTAAGAATTAAGGAACGTGTAGTGTATTCCACTGTCTCTTAGTGTACAGTAGCCCAATCCCCTCTAACGAATTGCGTTAACGCAAGTAAACAAACAAAATGAACACGAATATAAAAGGTCAAGGTTACTTTCTTTCTCCAAATGTCGGCGTTTTATGTTTTATTTTTTTAGTAATTAATTTTTTTAGTCTTATGCCAAAGTTTCAAATACTAACTATTTTGATATTTCGAGGGGGAAAAAACAGTGGCAATTTTTGTACTTGTTATGAGGTCCATAAAACTAATTATTGATCATTTCATTAATGCCTGCAGGCACTATCCCATTTTGCTAATAATGACATGGATCTATCTGAATGGTCCATTACGGGGCATACGTGCCCCTACTCTGACCCAGGCTGTGTCAATTCCAATGCCTAGGCAGTGACGTAACATAAAAAGTATCGGGTTAGAAAACCGGTCGGGTAGGGTTTGGGGTCTTCCACTTCTTCTCCGAATTCTGCAATGGTTCACCCAAAATGTCAAATTATCATCGTTTTCTAAAAGGTCCATTTGTACCTCAAAATTTGGTCGGGGTCCTCAGTATTTTGACTGTTATGTCGTAATATGGCGAGATATTCTGCCAAACTTGGAAATGTTGTACATCAACTTTTTTTAACTTTTTTTTTTATTTATTCGTCTTTTAATGCGGGGTATTGATACGTTTGATAAGGAAATTTCTACATTAACTTTACAAATATCAGTTTTTCATCAACATTTTGACTATCTACTGTTCGCACAAATTTCGAGAATGAAAAGAAACATTTAGCGAATGCTGAGGTATATGAAACAAAATAAAATGATCCCTTGGTTGCCTACCCTCATCCCCTTTTGCTGATAAATGTGATCCAGCTGCATGATTTAGCACTGACGTGGACTGCATCTCAGCTATCAGCCTGTGTAGTCGAAAACTTGAGGAGGCACAAACATACTCCTGTCCCACCCTCAACCCACCCAACCCCACCCATCTTTTAGAATGAGGGACTTCTGCCCCTCTGCCTCCCGGACCCCTGGTCCTACGCCGGCCTCTGGATGGTCGTTCATAATATATGACGGTTGAAGAAACTTTTATCTGGAGGGAGGAGTGGGGTGGGGCGGGGCAAAAACATGTGAGGGTAGTGGGACATGGGACTGTGCGATGTGCGTTATTCTTGGTATCATGTTAAAAGAAAACGGTTTGGTTGAGTTAGTTTAGAATTTACCAAATAGGGGATTAAGATTAACTTTGATACTATAGTCTTGTTGAAGACCGTATGAGTATAGGTATCTGTTTTCAGCTAGTATAATACTCGAATACAGAGCTGTATATGTTTATCTATGGTAGCATACGCCCATTAAAAGCCCCATTGACTTACACACTAAATCACAAAAGTAATGTGATCTCTAAGTCTAGAGAGAAGTTCTCACTAGCTAAACGCTACCCATCACTTGATAGCTGACAAGTTGGCCTTTCATGGCACCATGAACTTTCCGTATCATGACCATGTAGATTTTTTGCTATCCGAGCCGGAAGTTTTCGTCACTTGTAAACAAACCTCTTCACTCAGTAGTAAACAATTTTCGTACGCTGCTCCTGGGAGGCCTTAAGGGGTCTAAATTGCCTCAATTGACCCAATTTTTTTCACCACATGTACTTCCATTCATGTTCTTCAACATGAAGGTCACAAAAAAACTAGATCATGATTGATAACTGGTCAAAAAGATGTTCTCCTGCTGCTCTTTGGCACTTTCCTGTGATAGGAGAACAATCTGGCGGATGGATAAAGTCTCTAATAGGAGTATGCCCCTCGAATACAGAGCCGTATATTTAGATACGGCTCTGCTCGAATATCTATCAGCCCGCCCTCTATTTACACCTTGGTTGACTGTCCAACCCACAGCATGCAGGGCACAGAAATTAACACATGCAGGTTCTACGGACTAAACATGAAGGGTGCCTTCAAATAGTAACTAGAAGTGTATTTTCCTGCAAATACGCTGTATTGTAGTGCGCGTGGAGTGCTTGCAGTTTTAGGAAGAACTTTTCGGTTGTTCATGGTGTTACGTTTGGGCGGACAACACACCAGGGAGTATAGTATGATGTGGGTACCTACATGGTGAGGGCGCTTGTGAGCGCCGTGGTAGACTCAGAATAAGTTGGCTACGCAGCTAGCCCCTGAAACTGCAGATGTACAGAGACTATACGAAACTTTAAGTTTCAACGTCGAGTCATGTAGGTATCGTTCACTTGACCATGCCAATATTGTAGTGCGCAGGGATGTTGCAGATAACAATTTCATTCAGCCGAAGACAGTAGCTATTTCAAAACATTAAAAAAAAAAGAAACAATAAATTTATAAACAAGGTTGATTAACTTGTATAGTACATTTATTGTACTTGTTACTCTGTTTACAGTTCAATTAAGATCATATTTCAATTCATATTAGCTGTGATTTCTTTCGCTGCTATAATGTTGACAACTACTTATACTTTGGGCTTTAACTGTTTGCGAAGTATTTGCTTGACAAATGAGAAACTCTATATTAAGAGCTATAGGTCAGTTACGTGATTGATATGTGAAGTTATCAATATCGATAATATCGATAATATCGATATCGATGCTCACTTGAGTATAATAGTTGAAATTCAGATGTTCAAGAAGTTGGTGTAGATACAGTGTGTTATCATGCTCATTGCCACAGCTCTCCCACATGTGGTAAAATATATGGTCCATCAATTAGGTAAGTATTCGCGATCAAGTTTCCATTGAGAGTTTTAATTTTGATCGCTTCCAAAATATAGAAAGAAGAAACCAGCATAACAATATATCACTATCTGTAGCCTGTAACACATTGTCACGAAACATTTATTGAAAACATCACTTGAAGTTGACTATTCAAAGTTCTTTCTCTGTCCGAAAACAAATATATTTTGCAGAATGAAACCTAAAAATAGATATTTGCCAATTGCACGAACTTACAGCAGGATCACACAAGGCCGTGACTAGAACCTATACTAGCATCATTAAGAACCAGTGGTGTGGCCCTGAGGTCGCAGTTGAAGCCAGCTCTCATGTATTCATGTGGATAGGCACTGACTTCTCAGTCTTGACCACTGCTGAGCTGAGCTGTACGTGCCTAGCACACCTCACTTCGATGATTTGTACTGGCACTTGCACGAGTGTCCTCGCCACGTTAGATGCAACCAACCAGGCACCATCTACACTATATAATTCACTGAACCTGCCGCTTCATCTAACCTTCGTTTCCGCTGGGTAACTCCGAAGGTACCCTTGATTTATTGACTCCAACTGACTTCGACCTTCAGCAAAGGCAAACGTGTTCTGGCACTAATTTTGGTTGACCATCAAACCTTATCTGAGGTGAATTCAAGCTTTCCTTCTTGAGATATCATGTTTACCTACTTTTGACATATGGAGCTCAGCTGAACCCAAATCACATCTGACTTTCACATAGAATACAGATAAAAGAAGTATTGAGAAGCATCCCCTCCTGAGTTAAAGTGTTTAAAAAAAATTGGACTTTGCGTCTGCCAATCCAACATTACCTCTTCTAAAAGCTATAGAGCACATCTACCAATCATAGTGCTTCCATATGTCAACTACGAAAGAAGTACAAGCTTCCCTCCATGAGGTATTGTTCACAAGCTAGGATTCACAAGCACACATACACACATGTGCCATAATAGCTAACCACAACTGTCAGTTTAATGTGAACCATGTGGTTCGCCTTCCATCGTGAGATATCTTGCCAACAGTTTCCCTATTTGGCTTCTACTGACTATAAGTGTACTCAAAATGGTATACCAGCAAACCGAATACAAGGAAATTGCGTAAGGTTTCCTTGAGCTACCTGTTTATTATTTTCTGTTTTCTTCATTTGGACCCTAAATGATATTCAGAATAGCCTACTGGTATTCAACGTGCTATACCCTAATAACAAATATGAGATGTGTATCGACAGCTTTCCTTTCCACATTCTGGTTTACATGTGAAACGCCCAAGATAATAGACACACACCCTAGCATGACTAGATATATGGTTATGATTTCACAAAAAATCAAAAATGAAAGATAAATACTTTCTAGATAGATAGAAAGAGCTTTTATTGAGCACAGTGACACTTTCAATACAGCTATTGGTACTACAACTACTAACATTACAGCTTACTGTATTAATATTGCAGCCTTGAGCCCTAAGCGAATTTAAATGGCTGATTCGGCCTAGTGCTTAGTAACTATATGTTACAACGTTAATGTTAATGTCGTTCTACTCTTCAGGGACTAGCCTAGGCCTAAGTTACTCTACCACGAACCAGTGGCGGAGCGTCCATACAGTCAAGGGGGCGGATGCCCCCCCCCCTGACGGACTCAAATGGACTGCTGGCGCCCTTTTCAGCTCTTTACCACTTTTTACTTATTCGCCAACCTAT
The DNA here is from genome assembly GCA_000934455.1 of Apostichopus parvimensis. Taxonomy (NCBI): domain Eukaryota; kingdom Metazoa; phylum Echinodermata; class Holothuroidea; order Aspidochirotida; family Stichopodidae; genus Apostichopus; species Apostichopus parvimensis. Next base: position 110,195 of record KN883236.1, on the reverse strand, counting down.
ATGGTGGCGCTCCGCTTAGATAGTGTCGAAAGCGCCCCTACAGACCATTCTCGCCCCTGCTGACCAATACCCCTAGCTCCGCCACTGCCACGAACGTTAGACAATCATGCGCATTAC
>KN883236.1:52311-64699 GCA_000934455.1 Apostichopus parvimensis | reverse complement strand
TAGTCTTTCACACCTTTGGAACTCTTTTAACCTAATATTACCTTCCAACTCCAACATCCACAATGCAAAAATGCATTTGATCTCTGTTGACCCTAGATGATCCACCATCATCAATAGGGTATTCTTCAAATTAACATGGTACACTATATGCCAAGTACGAGACCTGTCAAGACTTGTCAATGTTACCCTTCATACGATACGGTGTTCACAAGATGTACACACTTTGACCTGTGTTGACCTTAGAGGATTTCTGACCTCCACCAACATCAACAGGGTTTTTCAGGAAGTTGCTATATGGTTTACGCAGTATTGTTACTGGGATTTTAAAACTTGCGTCCATGGGACGCAACATCTTAAAAATGTTTGGGTCGGCTCAGTAAAACTTGCGTCCTCCATGAAAACCTGCACTTTAAAATACCTCTACAGGAACACGCAATACTTAAATATATAATGACCCTGACAATACGCTGGCTTGTGCGTAAGGGAAGCGTGCAGTTGTATGCCTACAATGTGTACAAAAACATTAAATGTGAAACCTTTAATTAATATGCAATTCAAAAATGACTGTCAAAAATAAATCATCATCGTTACGCCGTGACGTAAAATGGACACAAGTTTTTGCCAGAAATATGTATGTCCAAAACTCTGTGAAGTTGCAATAGCTATCACATTGAACAGTCTCTTATTATTCTCTTATGTCTTAGCTTCAATATGACACCTAACATGTGATGATTGATTCACTAGTAATTTAATTATACCATAAAATATCAGTCAATGTATACGTTACGGCGTGACCGTTACGGCGTAACAAATGAATTGCCAACATAAAGTCAATGTGAAATTGTGGCACACATAGAAATGTTTTAAATTTTAAATGTTTCAATGATCATGATGCCTGGAAAGTTACTCATGTCTTTCTGATGATTCCTAGCATCAATCTTTACCTTTCTTGTATAAAAATTGTCCAAAAAATTAATTAATTAATAAATAAATAAATATAGGATTAGCACATCGTTACGGCGTGACACACAAAAATTCTATGCAAATTATTAATCTTGAAAAATGCAAATTTTAACATGCGAAAATTACTCGAAATACAACTTGAAAATTTCTATGTGTCCTACAACATAAGTATATACATAAAGCATATCTAGGAATATATGTAGCTGAGTTGGAATGTTACTGCCAGTCTTTTAAAAATAGTGTTTCCTTACCGAAATCCCAGACCTTGGCCAGATAAGAATCTAGATCTGGGCCAGATCTGGAATATCAATCTCGGCCAGTTCGGCTCCAGATCTGGAATTTTTATCTGGATCAGATAAACAAAATTGGGCAGATATCTTGGTATAAAATGAAGTTTTTTATATCGCCCATATAAAAATGTTATCTCGTTAAATTTTATGTTATCCATATCTGGGCCAGATAAAACTTGATCTGTATATCTGGAATAACAGTATGTAAGCGGGTTATGTCGATCAATTAGGAAACAACTAGTCAAAACTGAATTAGCATTGAGAGTAACTTTCCAGATTGATCAGTTAACTCTCTTCTGGTACGGAGACCCATACAGAGAGCAAGACACATGTATATGAGAAATATAAACAAAGAACTTAACTACATTGGAATATATAGGGAAAAAATGTTACAATGTGCAAACTGATATATAACACATGTACATTCAAATCTTGGGCCCAGGTTTAAATCATATTACTTAATAAAAAAAAAAATGGCAACGCGCGGTACCGGTACGCTTAAAATAATACTTGAAGGTTAAGTTCTTTAATCTTATGTGGTCCTGTAGATGTTGATACTATTGCGATGAGCTATTTCTTTATTTGTATTAAATTTGCTTTAATAAATAAGTTCAAAGAGGGCGGTATGTGTTCCATTCAGTATCCAGGTTCAGTTCCAAAATATCTTCCTTGTTTCCATCCGTTCCAAAACTTTCTTCCTGCCTTCCAACTATTCAGTTCACTATAATATCTTAGGCAAAAAACTTTGCCAATTTCCTGACGTCAATAGGGCATTTGTTCTGAATCTCCATCACCTTTTCTTAATATACCAATCCTTTCCATTAAACTTCCTTCTGCTCTCTACGGCCTACCATATAAGCATTCCCTTTCCCATATCTGGCTCCTTGAGTAACAATACACATATCTAGCTCCTTTGTCGTCCACAAGAAGGCCTCTCACTCTTATCCTCTGAGTCATCTTTATTCAGCTAAGATCCTGTGGTTGCTCAGCAACCCAGATAGAACAATTAGCCCAGTCAGAGTCATTCCCCTCCCCTCCCCTCCCCTCCCCTTCCCCTTCCCCTTTTTTTGACTTAGTGTGCACATTTAAGTGCTTTACCATTGAAATATATAGAGATGTGCAGTACCACAATATAGGGTTATGTAAACCTCTTTGAAAATACACTATGTATAAGAGCATACAGTCTTACATCAAGTTATATCTGGCTTTTTTATATGGCCATATAAAACTTAATCCCTTGCCCTTGTGGGTTTCTCCCACATTTGTGGTCGCTTAAGCGTCGTAAAAATAAATGCTTATTATTATTATTATTATCATTAATCTGTATATCTGGAATAACTGTATATCAATTTATATCTGGCTTTATATGGCCAGATAGAACATAATCTGCATATCTGGATTGACTGCATATCCAGTTATATCTGGCTTTATATGGCCAGATTAAACTTTATCTGTATATCTGGATTGACTCTATATCCAGTTATATCTGGCTTTATATTGCCAGATAAAACTTTATCTGTATATCGGGAATAATTGTATATCAAATTACATCTGGCTTTATATGGCCAGATAAAACTTAATCTGCATATCTGGATTGACTACATATCCAGTTATATCTGGCTTTAAATGGCCAGATAAAACTTAATCTGCATATCTGGATGATCTTTATATCAAGGTATATCTGGTTTTATGGCCATATAAAGGCTTGATATGGCCAGATTAAACCAGATATAAAGCCAAATCTGGGATTTCAGTAAGTAGTACCATCTGTCTGTCATGCTCATTGGCCATATTCTGAAATATAGCATGGACTCGTAAAACGCATCCACATGGCTTCATCGGATAGTCTTGTTTATCACTAAAAACTGTCCGGTCGACAGGTCCTACAAGGACTTAACAATGTATCATACCGGGGATAGAATACTTGAGTGGATATTCCAAACTACTACACCGATGCAGCGAGCATTGCAGTGAACGAGACTTGTGTGTTTGTTTATTAATAACAGCGCCCCTGTTTATGGATGTATCCGGCTGCAGCGAATTAAAGGGGTTGAATACCGATAAGAAAATTAATGTTGACCAAGATTTACTGTAGTCAGGTATACGTTTGGCAGGTAGCCAAGGATTGGTTTGCCTGCTGGGTAAGAGGAGAGGATTCTATTCAGGTTTCTTTTATAACTATTCTACCCCATTCGCAAAAACAATCATTAATTGGTCAAACTTACAACTGTGAATTTGATAACCGGCTCCTTCCTATAGTATTCGATATCTGCCATTCATTAACTTATTCAAGGGTTTTTTTTCTTATTATCAACATAATTTTGAAGATATCCCAATTGGAAGAGAGCTCTTAATCAGTGCTGTCTAGGAGAAGAAACCCACACACGAAATCTAAAATATCGTTAGTGAACTTTGTCTATAAGTACATTAAGAGGCAGAATGAGGTTTATTGAATGTTACAATACCCTAGTTTATGTTTTTCTTCTTATAAGCTACATTGCAGGTTGAGTCATCATTCTGTTCTTTACGCAAAACTTTGGGGAGCGATCTAATGAGTGGGTCTCATGAATCTTTGCTAGGTCGTTTGATTCCTTTCATATGCATATTTCACGGACATAAATATCGGTTAATTTTGTTATATGGTATTTTTATTTCTAGATTGTATTAATTAAGACTATCTTCATAACTAAAACAAATTCTGTTAAAAATGACATCAAATCTAGTAGCTCACATTCAAGCTTTTATGCATTTTGATCTTCGATTATTATGGTTGGGAGGGGGCATTGGAAAAGAGGTCATGGCTCAGTCCTCACAGGAAGCTCCTGGGCCGTGGTTGTTAAAATGCATTCATCATTTCGGACTGATTTTGTTTGGTGAACATGTCGACGATTTTTCCTTTTACTGATTTCTTTCCTCTTTTGTTTTCTTCTCTGGTAATAAAATTGGCAACATAACTAAAAACACACATACCCGGACAAACAAGTGTGCTGGGCCCAGAACAGTTGGTTTGCATATATAAGTGTGAGGTTTGTGTTATTGTCAGTGTTCAGTGCTGATCGATTTCAACAATCCCTCAATAGGACTTAGGATTTAAGAATGAATGTAAAACGTATCTAACTTAGTTGTCTGAAGTCACTTTTATTTATCCGCCTTGTCCACGCCATTGGGCGTCATATTCTTCAGAAGAATGTCTAATGCAGTGGAGTTTTCCTTTAAAGCTGAAGAATTTACTTGCCTGCGTCACCGGCGCTAGTTAAATACCGGAACAATACGTAAAGTATGACCAACTGTGATCGATAAAGGAAGAACGAGTTGGCTAAGTTTCCTAATTTTTCAGTTTACGATATCTCTGCCCAGGCTCTAAAAAGTTGCGTTCATTAGAAACCCTCATGGCGTTCAGAAGAATGTTAGGCAGAGGTTTCCTCTGTCGAGAGCTCGCCGATTTCAACCCGTTGTCTAAATCCCATGTTCAGGTAGAAATGTTTTCTTCAGTTAGGCCTAACATCGACTGCTACTGCTAGTGTAACGTAAGATACTTATTGGATACTGTACACCACTGTAGCCTATGTATGTTACGTTAAAATAATAGGCCTAATAGTAATAATACCTAATAGTACGGTACCTGTGCAACTCAGACCTACCCCTTCAATCTAACAAGTAACATTAGACTTCCACTGCGTTCCCCATGTAGCTCGAGTCGTAAGTGAACTTTGCCTATTTGATCCTGTTATCACTCTAACGTTAGGTGATAGCACAGTTTTCAAAGAGTTAGGCCTTGGCCTAAGGCTACTTTCCAACTCCAAGACTGCAGGAGTTCATGGAGCTGTACTGTACCATTTCTATGTGGGTTCATAGTTAGACCTAACCTAGTAACACTACAGCTGCACTGAATTCATTTGTGTAATTTACATGAATTAATTGGTATGGTCAAGACAAAATCCATCACTGTCTGTTGTTAACCTTTAGGTATAAGGATCAATTTTATCATGATTTATCGCATGTCTAGTGTAGCATTAGGAATTAGCCTACCAGATATATCAGGCGGCCCGTTCCCCTTTCCTTGACAGTTTTAGACGGATGAAGTTCTTATATCTCCAGCTCTTACCCCCCCCCCCAAAAAAAACCCAACATAAAATAAATAAGGAAGAGTGGATAAGTGGGAGAAGGGGGAGGGGGTGTGAGTGGGAGAGAAGTAATTTTGCTTGCAGCATCAAGTTTTGACCTGAAGCTTAATTGCAAAATGAACAAATGCTGTTGGGTCAAGAAGCTCATCTAGGGCTTCTTCAAGTTGTTGTGGAGAACTTATGACCATGAACTTGGCAATTATGAACATAAACTTTGCAGGAGTAATTTCTTGTGTAATGTGACTATGGTCCCAAAAGTGTACAACAATTCAGCTGGCTGAGAGGTGAGGCTTATTATTATGACAGGATTTTGTGCATTTGTTTCATTATATAGGATAAAAGGAGGGTGGTGAACTGATCTCTCTTTCCCCACATAGGTTTTACTCATGTAGGAAATCTTTGCTATGTGGTGATAGTCAGGAAAATGTACAGCAGCTCTAGAGCTAGGTATACTGTATAGATGAAGGATTCATTTCCAAGATGGATTTTGGATTGTGAATATGGTTGCAATATTTCTTTGGTTGAAAAGTAGGACACTGAATTTTTCCTTTCCACTTTTGAGAGAGCTTCATAGTACCTGTACATAGCTTTTCCCCAGGCTAATATAGTTTGTGTGCTGAAAGCAAGTATCTGGCACTGCCAAAATGGTCACTTGTGGTGATTTGTACAACATGTGTACAATAAAAACAGTAACATGAAAGTCATAAAAACAAATAATAAACAGAAAAAATAAATAGAAAAAAAACTTACAGTAACTCAGAACATTAATTGGCTGGCAGTTTGTTATATTTTTGTTAGGAAATTGTGGCAAACTCAAATAATCAGAATATTTGGTAACCCTTATTGTGAACCATATAATTTTCTTTTTTTCTCCAATATTGCAAAGCATCATATATATTTGACATCTGAACCTGTATGGAAAAGAAAGAAAAAGAACTACTGTAATTTGTATGAGCATTTACCACATATGTCCTTCTATTATGACATGGATGAGAGGCTATGCTAAGTCATCAGTCTGCATAAATATCAGTCATACATGAATTTTTTTTACAATATTTAACTTCTCTTCGTTGCAGAGAACGTGTTTGATGCCTTTATGGCAACAGTCAGTGACATTATGTTCTGCCGCATCTGGAGACCAAGGTATGTTGCAACTGCTTTCGACAAACTTATAGAATACACTGACTTGCAAATTTGTATATATAATTCACATCATTCCAAATATATTGCTAGGTTGTTGCAGAAGAAGTCACTGTGTGTAGAGTGATTTATTGCACTCCATCTGGATTTAATATTGAAATTGGTAGCAGGTTAGGTCAGCAATACCTACTGTATTCTTCTTAAATATACCCCACAAAAAGCTATAAAAAACCGCTCACACGGAAAAAAAAAACCCGGGCAAAAGTCTAAAAAAGAGCACATAACATATTGTAAAATAAAACGACACAGTTTTTTTTTCCATCATGATAGATATTAGTACATGACAAGAGCTCAGACAAGCATGAATAAATAATGGAAGAAATGCATGTACAGGACTTAATATCAAAATTGTCAAATATTTATATCTGACTGTGTTATTAGATACAGCCTACTACAGTATAATATATATATACCAGATACGACTATAGGTACATGTCTTATGTTTTACTGTGTAGTGTGACTAACTGTGTCTATAGCAGAATTTTATTATTCTACTGTTAATCAGTCTGTAAAGTATATTTTATACACTGGTACTGCACATACTGCATGCACATACTGTAGGTGACATCTCAACAGGCTACTCCCGTATCGTATCGTACTATAGAAGGATGCGGATGCCCGTGTTGCTGCGATCAAGAAGATGTTACATTGTTCAGGAATTGAGTTTTGTCTGGTATCACTTAGCAAAATACTGTGTAAAATCAATTTCCATTTAGGATTTTTTTTTTTTAGTATTTCAATTTTAGCATAAGTTTCTTCTTTTTTTTGTCGGGTAAAAAAAAAATCATTGTTTCTAAAAGAATTTATAAATTGCTACTATAAATGTGAGAACTTACTTTACTGAAAAACCATACCCCAAGCAACTTCATAACCATGGTCTTATATGAAAGAGTTACAACTTGTGATGAACAAATATTGCAAAACAGCCAAGAACTGTATCTTGTTCCATAAATTTTGGGAGAATGCAGAATTTTTAATTTAATACAATATTAATTGTTTTTATGAGAATCGTGGAAGAAATGGCCTTTGGAGTCTAGAATAAAGACCTGTATTTATTTTAATATATATTTACCTTTAAAAGTAATACTGACATTGGTTTCCAGTGTCTAACAGTCCTCACATTAATCTTGAAAAATTGTTAAATGAAAAACAAAAGAAAATGTGAAAAATTTCAATTGGTACCTACTCGTACTATGACATGATGATGGTAGCCAGGGGCCCCCATGTTCGTACTATGACATTATGATGGTAGCCACTAGCCAGGGGTCCCCCTGACAACTTTCCAAATCCCAATATCTCCAAAAAGGAAGACAATTTCCCTTAGATATTGTAGGGGACCTGTGCATTGTAACGATATCCACCAGACAAGTTAAAAAGATAGTCCAGGGGAAAATTTATTATTGACCAATGGAGGAAGAAATATACATTCCAAGCATCCTTGTGAAATTTACAGTCAATTTATTCATATGTTAATACATTTTTGAGTGGACAAAATTTGAATTTGACATAGTTTGGATACCAAAAGTGACCTTGAAGCAAACAGGTGTGATGTCATACTGTAGATACACACTACAAAATTGTGTTTTTTCTTTAAAATTTCCATTTAATTTTTTTCATAATGTAGGTGTAGTCATTGTATAGTCCTTGGACTAACTTCAACCCCCCCCCCTCCCTCCCCTCTCCACTAAAATGAGGTTGGTACCCTAAAACAATAAGTGTGGGAAAAAATCACTGTCAATGTTTAATAACACGACATCACACCAGTTCGCTTCACTTTCGATAATATTAACTCCGACAATTTCACTATCAAGTATCAATGTCTCAAAACTGCAATGTAGGAATTACTGGCAAAGTTATACCAGGATGCTTAGTAATATACTTTATGTGTTCTTCTTTCATATAAACTTAGAATTAACTTTCCTTGTGACATACTTTCCTTTTTAAATATATGCTGGTTAGACTTGCTTTCCTTTTTTTAATACTCTTCCTGGAATACACATGCATATATATATTCACTAATGGCTGCATTAGTAAAAGAAGTACTGTACAGGAACATGACACACTGTACTGCACTAATAGTTCAGAATATGCTCTGTAATCATCTAGAGATTTTCTTCACTTCTTCTTCCCGGACAACGACAGCGAAATTAGTTCAAGGATGTTCCATATTTTTTTCTTCTTTCCCCCCCCCCCCTTCTTCATGTTCTTTCAAGAGAGGCAGTAGTATGAATTTCAAGGATTTTGAAACTGTTGCTGTGGTAACTTAAATATTGCTCTGAGAGTTTGTCTGATTCCGGGGTTTGGGGGGAGGGGGGTACTGAAGTTACAAAATTAGTCTCAGGGAAGTTTATTGCAACAACAGCAACAACAAACAAAGGAGGAAAATCGTGCATAACTGAACCTGTTACAAGAGATATCAAAAGTGGAAACATTTTACGTCTTGCTCTAGATGTTTTTTGTCAAACTTGCACTGCTGCTGTCTGTTCCAACGGGTTAATTATATTTCTAACACACTTGACATGAATTTTTCTAGGGTTAAGTTCTCCAAGACATGTTGATACGAATTTCCCAGTGTTTGAATTTTAACTCTTCAAATCCGTAAATTGCAAAATGATATTATCCCTATTGAGAAGAATTGCAGCACCTTAACATCATATATACTGTACTTAGCCACAATTATTCTTGTCCATTGATGTTTCATAGCGGTCTTTTAAAAGTTTTATACTGCAAGGAGCCTGTAGCTTTTTGTTTCCATGGCAACAGTAGAGGATGTAGATTGTGGATTCTAAGCCTTCCTTAAAGAGGCAGTTCTCATGGATTGAGATAGGTTGAACACATTCTAGACAGTTTGATCAAGTAGTTTTATATCTAGGTGGTGATGGCCCTGAGGTCATTGGAACCAGCTTCCCATGTACAGTAGGGGTAGGGGTGGGGGGGGGGTGTCTGGGAGCATCCTCCCCAAGAAAAAAAAAATTGTAAGACCATGTACATATAATAAACTCAAAATACTTGGGTACGAGTGTTCATACGGCAGTTGGAGTGGCAACTGATCAACTTCAAAATGACATGTTTTGGAGCACTCACAATATCGACAGTCGCCCGAGGATTTCTGTAGACTCATGTATTCCAGGGATTGTCAAATCGAGAATTCTGAAGCAATGCAATTAAATTGATTCAATTTTTTCAAAAGACAAAATTTAGGTCAAGTGAATGAAACAACACTCAATTAGTTATTGCCTTCTTAACCGTCGTCTGTGGCCACGTTCCTAGTGAACGTTGCCACTGAGGGTGTCACGCAACCTGGTCCAGTCGAGCAGGCAGGCACGCTCGATGTGAAAAATCAATCTTGACAATCTTCAGAACTTGTGAGCGAGTAAAGTCAAAACCCATCTTCATTCTGACAATTTATAGTGTGCAATTGATATCAGCACAACCTTTTAGAGGCAAGTAAATATCTTTCAGGAGGTTTTAAATGTATTCAGCGAATGGTTCGATTATATGTACATAGGCCTGCTGTACTACTGTATATATGCAGTAGAGCGTAGGAGTTTCTGTACATGTATGTTAATATAGATTTGGCTGTCAATGTAATAATGTGTTTAGTATAATCGGTAAATTGGATTGAGTTAACACACAAGGCTTTTACGTCACTCTGCCTAGGGTGTTTTCATTCAACCAATGGGGAATTCAGGATTCGATAAATACTTTCTTCCGTGCAATGATCTTAATAAGACATCACTTTAACTTGATGACATTTGAGACTCAAAAATTGATATTCACTCTCTCTGTGAGATGTATTTTAAGAGTCTTAACATTAATGATAATTGGTTGCGCATCTTACAAAGCCCTTGATCTGGGCAATACCCTGTGTTATGCTGTAGTTATGCCATATATATATTGAATTAAAAAGCAAAATTATACTAAGTTTGTTTAATTTTGAAACGCATATCAGAATTATATATAGTATGCAAATTTTGGCCATAGTTTCACATTTCCGGAAAAGAAAGAATCTACAAAACATGGAACATGGATCAAAACGTACTTGCAAAATGTGAATTCAGTTAATATTATTCCAAACAACTACTGTATTTAGTGTATATTGCGTATCAGTATTAACCAATAGGAACACAACAAATGAGTAATGTAGTACTATGTTTACTGAATGTTTCATGGTCAAAAGGATCTCGATAATAGAAATTTTTTTCTCTGGTAGATCGCCCGGAGCAGTCGCATATTTTCCCCTGTGGTAAATGTACCATATGTAAATAACTATTATTACTATTGTTGCCATAACAACCATGTGTGTTCCTCATTAACAACCTGCGATTTCAATCTGTGTTTTGAATATACCTTTATCGCCTATGGACCTGTGTGTCTTTTTGTAAACATCAACAATGTTTTCAAGTTTCTCACCAATAAGTGTTTTCCAAACATCTCTCGAGGTTAATGATTTTCTAGAGTGTCCTTGTATGCGGTTTCATTCAGTTCCGCATGAGATATGTCAACCGGCATCGCATCATTGCATATTTTCATGGTCACTGGAGCCTGTAGGGAATTCGCAAGGGATTTTCTTTTCTTTTCTTCTTTTCATTTCTTTAGGTACTGTTGATTTTCTGATAAGTTGGTTTATATTTGGTAATAATTTGTACTGTATGAGAAAGGAATTGTTCAATACTTCTTTGCAATTTTCTTATTTTTTTATATTATTATTACTCTGCTTTTAAAATATTCCTCTCTGCTTCCTGTATGAATAAAAGAGATTTTGGTTGCTATGGAAATATACTCCATTAGTGCAATTTTGATGCACCGTATAGCAGATCGGTTAACATACTGTCTCTAGAGCTGTATATTTTAAAGCACAGTACCCTCGACTTGGGTTTACCAATTGCATACTGTATGTTGTCGAATTCAGGGTAATTTGGCAGCTTTTGAGGCATCAAATTGCAATGCAACTCAATAAAGAGAAAAAGTTTATCAATTGCGACCTGTATAACAATTCAGTTGCAAATTGTCAGGCCTGGAAGGTATTGTTGCCACGGTGAATTCTATTTAGTTGTTCTCAGCAATATATGTTACATACATGTACAAAACATGCTTCCGTATTGTGAACACATTTGTACACATAATACAATGCACTTTGCTAAATAGTACTCATTCATTAGCCATTTCTTATTGTTAAATTTAAACTGAATTTCCTATTGCAAAGTTATGATATTATTTGCATAATTCTTGTTTTATTAGCATACAGTAGGGTTAAATAGTTTTTGTTGTGTTGCAATTAATGGTTTTTGCAGTTATCTTTCCCAATATTTATCAACTTGGTCAAATAATTCCAATACCTTCAAAGTCCTTCTAAGGAATATTTGGGAGAACTTTTCCCTGCATAGTCCAGAGGGTTAATGATTGTTGTCACAGACCAAAAAAAAAACCTCCATTAAAATGATCATCTCAGGAAGTCGTTTAATTATTCAATAGCTGTCAAATTCCTTGAGATCATAAATTTTTAAGTGGCAAGACATTTAAAGTGTGGTTAATTCCTGATGTGACAGATGTTACACAGAAGATCGCACAGTTTTCACATTGTGTGATCAACTAAAGACTTAGTACTGTAAATAAAGCTGTATCGAACTATAAAATTTGATTCAACAACCCACCAGAATCACTCTGGTTACAGTTCTTATACAGTACTAGTGCAGTTCTCCACACCTTTCTGTCTTTGTCCTTCTCCAGTTGATTCCCTACCCCCTTATCTCCTACCTCTCCTCTTTCCCCTATTGGTTTCTTTCTTTCTTCTCTTCATCCCTTGTCTAC
>KN883236.1:32664-52261 GCA_000934455.1 Apostichopus parvimensis | reverse complement strand
TCTTCGTACTTGTCTACTAATCCCCTTACATCTATCTCTTTGTGTTCACCATGCTCATTATTAAACCTGTCTGTATTCTGTGCGTGTTTTTGTCCCTTCTGTTACTGTTACTTGTCATTTAGCCTTTGAAGAAGATCCTGCTAGGATCGTAACGTCAGGCCAACTTACTTTTACATAGTGCTAGTGCAGTGTTAGTCTTCACAGATCCTCTCACTCTCTCTCTCTCTACCTCACCTAACCTGTCTCTATTCAACGTTTGTAAGCACTCTGATCTCCCCACCCTACAATGGTTGGTAAGATTTTAGTGTTGTGCCACCTACTGACTGACCCATTTGCAGCCCAAGTTTGAACCAAGTTCCATATTTGCCAACGTACAGTAATTCATTCCTCTCCTACTGCACCTTTCACCAACAATTTCGTGGCCTACAAATTGCTAGGGAGAGGCAGTCTTGTAGGTCACCCTAGTATAGGTCAGGTATAGGTCAGTGGTACCCTAGTATAGGTCAGTAGTATAGGCAGTATAGGTCACCCTAGTGCAGTGCAAGATTGGTTACCAGTCTGTAGGATAGGTAGTGTAGATCTGTATGAGTACGTACAATAGGAGACAGTGAAAGCCAAAGGCATTGAAGACTCGCCCCAAACCGCGTGCGGCCATCTGAAAAAGTTAACTGTGTTACTGTGCTGTGGGTATTGACCGCAGCTGTATACTGACTGTACACTCGTGTCAAATTACCGGCGGTAGCAAGCTGTGTGTGTATTTTCTGGGATCGATGGTGGTGTTTAACACTTCTGTAACACCTCATTCGAAACTAGGTCAGATTACCGGCATTAGACGTTTCCTTTTGCGTGAGTCTTCACACCTTTAAGATTTGTCATTCGTAAATACCCAAACGTGTAATTAGGTGGGGGGGGGGGGTGTGGGATGGGAGTGGTGGGGTTCTGAAGGCTCCCAAGTTCTATAATTTCAGTGTAATTACCATCCACTGTAATCTTGTTGGGTTTCTTCAATTTTTTTCGTTCTTATTGACTTGAAAGAAAAGTAACGTTATTTTACTTTATCTAAGAGAATTGATAAAAAAAAAAGGAAATCATACTTTAAGAAAATTTAGACAAATTGTAGTATTCTGAGATGCATCCGATATTATTACAGAATTTTAGGGCTGACGTATAGCGTCCAGATATTTGTAGAAAAATAACCAAGTTCGTTGAGGTATCGAGCAAATTGGGTCATGACTCGGTTTAAAACACAAAGCATTTAACAAAGTATTATTGTGTTGTATGGCATGCAGGAGGTAAATTGTTAACGACCATGGAAAGGGGACAGACAAGTTATTGTAATAATTCTTCAAAAATATAAATCTCTCTAAATTAAACTTCTCATTCTTGCATGAGACTGTAGCAATCAGGAATGTCTACATTTACTGTGGTTCAGGGTCAGTTTAGTACCTTGTTCAAAAGGAGAGGGGCAAAAGTTATGTCAGAAGATCTACAGTGTGTATACAAGTAGACAGAGATGCCTGAGTACTGTAATGTTCTAAACAAAGGGGGTTTGTCCAACAATGAAGTGAAGGTCTTTAATATCGCCCAGGAAAGAAGTTTATCCAATAAAAATCAGGCAGTTATTTTAAAGACGCTTAAAGCAACCACAATTTCATGTCAGCTCCTGGCTTCCAATTCAACATTCGACCATGTAACTCAAATTTGGAATCTTTTCAATTTAGAAAGTAATTTCAGATGGGAAATCCATAGATTGCTCTTGGATGAAAAACCAACCTTACTGTACTATGACCCGGCCAGGGAACCTCACAATTGCTTAAGCCTTGAGCATTGCTTCAAATGACACCGCTTTTATCCACTCAGCCACAGCACCTGTTATCTGTTTTAATACGAATGTCTCTGTTATTAAGATGGAGACCTTGAGAGCACCCAGTAATGACATTACTTTAGTCAGGTTTTTTTCGGCTTATTGCCTGATGGGTTGAAACTAAAATGCAGATCTCTCATTACAGAGTACAGTGTACACGTTGGAAGTAGATAACTTTGTAATGCATTATTCAATATTAAAGATGGTTGGTTGAAATAACAGGCATTAATGACAAACAGTATTTAATACAAGTATGTCTGTCGTACTGCAGTACAGTGTTTGCATTTTTCTCAGGGAGGCTTTAAAGAAGTTTACAAGTTTGCCCCTGTAGCTTTAATACACTGCTCGTGTAGCTAATCAACTTTGTGTACAATTTAAATAAGATAAGTTGTAGTTACATTGTACGTAATGAGGGTTACAGAGGATTCATTAGCACTGTCACACTTAAAGGCATTGAAGACTCGCCCCAAACCGCTTGCGGCCATCTGAAAAAGTTAACTTTCTGTTGCTTGCAAGTGGCGTTTTGTTCGTGTCGCTACAAAATGCAGACAGTAATGAAACACCTTGTTATCTTTAGCTGGACCTGAGATGTCCATCGCTGTATCGTTTATACACTGTGCTGTGGTTATTTACCGCAGCTGTATGTATTGATTGTACACTAGTGTCTAATTACCGACGGTAGCAAGCTGTGTGTGTATTTTCTGGGATCGATGGTGGTGTCTAACACTTCTGTTACACCTCATTTGAAACTAGGTAAGATTACCGGCATTAGATGTTTCTTTTTGCGCAAGTCTTCACCCCCCATTAATGAAACTACAGTCTTTCATAGACTGTGTGCTGTACAACTGTAATATAATCTGAAAACCCACACCTAAGTGGTCGCCCTTGAACCGGCGGAAGACTTGCGGTGCAGCCTCCACTGTATTGGGGAGTTAACAAAATTGATTTGCTGTTACTTGCATAAATACTCAATCACCGAAAGCAGAAAATCCAAAGGATTCTAAAATTTGAAGGGAAAAAATGGCTACTGTACAGTATGTACAGTACATCTTTGTAACCGTTTTGTAGTTCAGCCATGTTACATAACATTTACAGTAATTCACTCTCTTACCTGCCTTCCATCCGTTTCCCAAACCACTCTCCCCCCCCACCCCACAGCACACCTGCACTCCAATTCATGTACAGTATGCTATGTATTCTGGACAAAACACTGCTAAAAGTCTTTACATTTGTGTGGACAGGCTCCCGTTAGTATCCGAACCCGTTAGTTTTCTCCACTGGAAAACGTTAGTTTCCTCCCCTAAAAACGTTTGTTTCCTCCCCTTAATCATAGGGGAGGAAACTAACGTTTTCAGGGCCAGGAAACAAACGGGTCCGGATACTAACGGCATTTGACCATCTGACTGTTTAATGTACTGTATAATTTTGTTAGTTTTCTAATACAGTACAGTATGTCAACTTCATGTGTTATTCCTTGCCACTAATACCAGGGAGAGCTGCTAATACAGTTTTACTTAATTTACTTCGCTCCTCGCCTACCTGTCTCCCCACAACCTTAGCACTCTTTCTACCGTGCCTAGAAGGAACTATGACTTGCCCCTCCGGTCGATGCCCTTCTCATTCTACCACCCAAAGTGCCAACATTGTACATTTTATTGCTTGGAATACTTTTCAACCGAATTCGTTACCAAGGTTACTAGTTTCTTCTCCATTAGATATATATAGAAGTACTGTTGTCAACTGTGCACAGCCCGATAAGTATCTTTAACGGTAATTTTTACTTAAATAGCAACTTTCTTTTTTTTTTTGTTCTATCTACTGTAACACAAACACTGAGTACATTGAACTACTATCACAAGTACACATGTGATGTGTGTGTGTGTTTGTGTTCCTAGTCTAATTAACCAGTGTTTCACATTACAAAACAGGAAATTTGAGACTGACTTCTCTCTTGTCACTCAAGTGTGTCTTTCGTATACTGTATGTACCGTATTGCATGAGGTGAAAAGGGTACCAACTCACAGAGTCAATGTATTTCAAAAGCCAATTTAGTACTTAACCTGGTACAGTATACAATAATCTAACATTGCAAATTTATTTACAGGGTACCTGTCTAATTAACGTACCACTGTATATACCAGGGAAATAAATTTAGCGTTTGAATTTTGTATACAAACATAGCATTGTTTTTCACAGGCTCTGTGTTTTCCTCTCATTGACAACAATATACATTAGTATCTATCTCCTGTGTAGAAAGCTGCCCTACATCTCTATGCTTGAATAGTAACCTGTTCATTTTGTATAGCATTGTGCGATGTGAGACTCGATTAATTATTCCCTACAGCATACATTCAGTCATCATTTAATTGCATTGAAGTATTTTTCCGCTCATGGCTTACCTGTCTCCCCTCAACCTTAGAACCCTTGTTCTACCATGCCTAGAATGAACTGGCAACCTTTCAACACTGCGCCCCCTCTATGACCGGCCACTCAGGGTCAAGGCCCTCCCTTCTCATCCACCATCCAAAGTGCCAGCATGGTGCGTTTTTTTCGTACTTTTGAAGTATATAAAACAAAAGTTCTATCCTTAACACTATGAAAGTTATCTGAGTTTAATAACTTCAGAAGGGTTAAATTTGTAATTTCCTAAATAAATGATATTCCCCTTCTTGTTCGTGGAGCTGTCCTCTTTTCAAACACTTGTTCTGGACTAAGCGCTGACCGCAGATTTATATTTTAGGAGTAGAGCTGCTCGAACATAAATTTACATAAACAAGTCCAAATGTCGCAATGTCACAATCCAACGTAAAACACAGCTTTAAATGTTTTTTCGCTAACGTAACCGATTTCCTTGCCAAAAATATTGAAAGGATGTTGGCTACCGCTTCTTTACAATTAAATGTGGCATTTCTTTCATACAGTTTTCCCCACCTGCCACGTCTTAATTTAATGATTTAAAAGACACTGTAAATCAGATTGTCTCACGCTCACCATAAAATTCCTTTCGTATTTCTTTCTAGAATTGAAATGCGAGTTGCAAAATGGATTGCCTACCATCTTGGTTCCACTGCCGTCTAAACATGAAACATGTCAGTTCACGTTAAAACCGGTCACAGAGACCGTGGGAGACTTCTTAACCCATGTCATGTCCGAGGATGGAGGCGTGGAACGAGTGGCCCTCTACAGCGAAGGTAGGTCAAATAATGGTAGAAGATACCAACAATCTGGTCTCTCTATTTTAATGTTGACATACTTAGACACAGTTTGTATAAATCTGAGTTGAAGTTTGCTTCCAAGAGATTTAAAATTTACAGGGTTTTTACATTTGGGGTTTCTTAGGGTTTGGGGTTTTTAAATTTAAATTTTAAATTTGGTATTTTATTGGGGGTTTATTTTGTTTCATTTGGGGTTTTTTTATTTGGGGTTTTTATTGGGGGTTTATTTTTTTTTATTTGGGTTTTTCTTATTTGGGTTTTTTTTATTTGGGTTTTTTTTATTTGGGGTTTTTATTGGCGGTTTTAAATTTGGGGTTTTTAAATTTGGGTTTAAATTTGGGTAGTCTCTGTTGACCTTTAGTTCAATAGGTCAGTACTTAATTAAGATAAATGCACAAATGATGTAGAACTCTTCCTGTGTTTTGAACTGTCACGTGTGACTAGAAGATGTAAGAATTCACCTGTCTCACCTCTACATATGACTGAAAGATTTAATTGCCCCCCAAAAAAAAAAGTTTCAACAATTCACCTTTGGCCTGCTCGCATTTTCACTGTACAGTACAAGTTAATCCAAGCCTAGCTAGCCTAACATACCGTGAATAATAAATTTACGTTTTGGGCAAAACGTACTGTTTAAATATACTGTAGCTTTCCATTCAAAAAGTACATGTACATGACTTGTAGTCTTATGTAGGTTCATGCATTCTGGAAGGTGAGGGGGGGGGGGGGATGGGCGGGGGGGGAAATGAAGAGCTGCGGAAGATGGCACTTTAGTACTGTACAGTACAGTAATACAGTATTACAAGTGAATCATATTACAAGAGTACTCTAGATTGAAATTAAACTCATTATTTTCTTTTCGAGATCTAAAGTACTAGATACATCTTGCATAGTTTGATACCCACACAGTCTGCTTGAGTCACTGAGGATCAACTCATTAAATCAAGGCTGCTCACATTTAAGGATGACTGTTGAAGAAAGGGGTCACTGCTGGAAGTTACCTGGAACTTTTGGGTAGAGCACGGGACCTGTTTACCTTGTGATCAATGGGTTTTGAATGAGCAGTTCTAGTCGATTATAATTTCTTTTCTCTCTCTCTGGAAACAAAAGTTGATTTCTGCTTGTACCGAGTACAATTAGCAGCTCAGCATGATGATGATTAAACTGTCGTCCAGTTTTCACAGACATGCAGATTACTTTGCTTTCTTGCTTTACCACTTTCCTCACGACTTTAAAGCTATCTAGAGCTTGACGGGTGACCGTGTTTAGAACTTTAGAATGAACTTTGTAATCTCTTAAATAGCACTGACATACATCCTTAGTTATAGAGTAGTAGTACCTGTGTATCTTCCTGTTTTGATCTCGGTAAAATACCTTTTCCGAAATTGAAACTGAACGATCAGGAAGTACTGTACAGTACAGTGGATTGACAATGAAACTCTTAGCTTGATTTTCACATCATATCTAAGCCCCTTTTGATGGGTTCTATTAATTTTACTTTTATTTTAATTTTACATTGTTTTTATGATGATAGACATTTTCTCGGTCCATTGACTCTGGTCGACCGTGATGTATATTTGATTTTAAAATCCATCCTCCCATGACAGGGAAGCTCATTAGCAGGACTATAGGCAAGATTTAATTTTTTTAATAATTAGTTGATAAAAAGTAAAAAAAGTACAATAAAATTATAATTTCCAATTGGCTTTTAATTTGATGTCTGGCCCAAAAGTAACATGGTACAATGTGTCTGATTGACGACAATTCTTTAATAGAATTAAAATTGGATTATTAAAGATTGTGCTTCCTGATGATATAGCCATTATTTCGTATGGTAGATTTGCAATGGTAGCATGGCTGTCAATTTTCTCTGTATACATAAGATCTCTAACATTTCATTGTCCTCTGTGGATAAATATTTCAAAATATTATAAAGAAAAAACTAAAACATAATTGACATCAATCACTCTTCTGTTGGCCCAGATGGCAGATGCAGTCACCAAATGTTCTCAATTCTGAGAAACTCATTTCTTCACCATATAATATAGTAAAATTCTGTGAAGATGTGGTTTTTGAAAATGATCAACACTTTGTTCTTAAAGCAAACTTCTGCCTCTTTTAATTCTCGTTAAGAACTGATCTCTTTTTAAATAATTTATGGTTTTGAGTGTTGACGTAAAAGACACAACTTTGCTGTATAATTAGCAGACTTTTGCCAACTGAGAATGGGTTTTGACCTAACGATGCTCGTTAACAGACAAACTCCCGCTACCAGAATATCATTCTAAATTTTTTTTGATGAAAAAGAAGCTAGCTCGAGATGTTTAACAGTTTTAGATCGCACTCGATGACCAACCTAATAATCAGAGGATTTTGTAACGATATCTGGAAAACGTCTAGGCTGCCGTTTCAACGAAACCAGATCGCCGTCAGCTGGAAGCTGTCACTAGCTTGAGTAAGCTCAGGTCTGTGCTCAGTGTGCCTGGAGCAGCACGGTAATTGATCACTGCTTACCCGATCGTCTAATTATTGGCTTCACGACTGACTGCATGCCGAGCTACCACCACACATCTCCAGACTCGGCTGCAAAATGGCAATGTGAAAAAAAAAATTAAAGAGTCTCTTGAAACACGAGTTTTGGGAGTTATACTGATTCACTTTGGATGAGAAGTATTGCAGAAACGCTGAGGAAGATTTAAATGTCGGAAAAATTCATGCATTACAGTATACTGTAACTCTGATATATATCAAAAGGTCTTGATAGTGAAGAAGAAATACATATAAAACAAGGGTTTTTTTTAGCTCATACCAGCATGCTGGTGTGAGCTATTGTTACAGTGCGGCGTCTATCATTCTATCACTCTATCACTCTATCCGTCAACAATTGGTAAAACCGCTCCCACTCGCACAGTGTTTGATGGAATTTCATGAAACTTGGACACAAGGACCATTGGGTATAGGGCCATCAGAGATGGTCCGAAATTTGGGGTCAAAGGTCACATGTGGGCCGTAATGGGCCATTTTCTGGAAATACGCAAAATGCTTCTTCTCCTACAGATTCGATGGTACAATGTTGAGGGTTTGCCACGATAGTACTATGGAAGTGTTACCTTCAGGGTGTTCATGAATTTGAGATCAAAGATCAACTAGGGGTCTTTTGTGGCCCGGGCCGCGGCCCTATATTTTCAAATTGCTTCCGTTCGTACAGTGTATGGCCAGTTATAATGAAACTTGGTCACAACGTTCCTCGGGATGAGGGTTACGAGGGGTGTTCGGAAAATTGAGGTCAAATGTCATTTAGGGGGTCATCAGGGGTCATTCTTTGTAATATTTTCAAATATCTCAATCTCCTCAAGATTTTGATGGATCACATTCAAAGTTGAACTGATGATTGTTGGATTGTGTATATATAAGGTGATGCCTAAAAATTTTTGGTCAAAAGTTAATTAATTACAATTAATCCCCATTGTTTAAAAAAATCTGAGCCTTCACCTTTTTGCCAAAGCTCCTTTAATTTGTCTCCCAGTCTCTGCAGTGTTTGTTTACATTTGTGGTTAAGCTCTGCAGAGGCTGTTAGTGGAATTAAAGCAGGATTGGGAGTTGTTATTAACTGTTGAACTGTAAGCATGAGAGCCCTATAGCCAGTCAGCACTTGCCGATTCTTAGAAGTCTTTGAGTCTGAGGTATGTAGGCAGCCAGCCAAAATTTTGGGAAGGCGTGCTTGTGAAGTTATGTCTGCTCAGGTAGAGGGGAGAAAGTTTAATAGGGTAGGTCAGTGGTATTGTTTGAGAGAGTGGGTAAAATAGGATTTAAAGGGGGAAAATAGGAATTATAGCCAGTGGTGTGGCCAGGATTCTGCTAACGGGGGGGGGGGGGGTATCGCTGTTTTGAGCTAGGGGTATTCCTCATGGGCCCAAAATTGGTGGAATCTGAAAAATGGCCTGAAATTTGGTGGGCCATAAAGTTTTGTGGGCCCTACATTTTTGAGCTCGAAAAGGTATGAGCTCTGCACCATTGGTGCTCTAGTTTAAATATTTTTTTAATATTTTGTGTACCTACTTAATCTTTCCTGTTGAACTACACATGTTCATCTACATGAATGGTGCAGTTGTACAATGGTGGAGGGGGGGGGGGGCAGGTAAGCATCATGTAGCTTACATGTTTGTACTGTACCCAAACCAGTGAATTGGGGTGTTTATCCTGAGTTGATATTTTGCAATGAAATAGTATATTTTCTCCACTCCACTGTTAATCTGGCAGGCCTGTCTCTTCTGATACATGTGCTTTCCAATGTACTTCGCTTACAATACTTGGTAACATGTTAGTACGTCACCTGCCCTCCACTACACCCCCCCCCACCCCCGGCCAACTTTCCAGGTCATTGTCAAACCCACAGGACATCCTTTTCTTTTTGAATCTACCATTCCAAAGGATTCAAATCCATTTGGGCCTATCTGAGGAAAATGACAAAATTTGAAACAGCTGAGAATGTTTCACTCAAGTATCAGACTTTTAGAGAAACTTAATTTCTGATGAACCATAAGAAAAATTTTTTGAACCACCAAAACAACATATACCGTATATAATTCTGAAATAGTCGCATTTTTTCTTTGCTGGCTTTGACGAGGAAAATTTTGATCCTTAACGATGCTGCTAATTACTAATTATGGTGTCATTAACCGATCCATTTGATTCTCTCGATAGATGACATCATCATCGCAAGGTCTACAAGCATCGACGTCTTAATGAGGAAACCATTCAAGCTGAGAATAAACGACAACAGATACATGGTACATCCACCAGATCTAGGTGAGAGATTCATCTCGAGATGACAATGTTCATTTTAGACACTTTTATTTGTTTGGCCATCTTGAAGTGTTTGAGACAACCTTTCGATTTGGACATTAGAATGTTGTTAGTCTCTTCCTGATAAGTGTTACGAAAAACCCCGAAAGATTAAAGGTTAGCAGTCTTCAATCAAGGGCCAAGACCTGCTCGCACGGAACATGTACAGTCACAAGTCTGTGGCTTGTATAATTGACACTGTACTCTGCTATCACATTTTGAAATCTCACCATTTAAACATCAAAATCAGGACTCGTGGTAGTTTGAACACTTTACAAGACATTATTTATATTGTAAAGCAAAAAGGAGAAACTGAATAACCAACAAATCTTGCGTGATTCTTAGTTTTACAAAAAATAAAATGTAAATCGGCAGCTCTGTAAACTTTTGTAAAACAGAATACCTCAAACCCAGGAAGGGAAAATGCCCAAAAAAATCTTTTACATTTTACTGCAAAGACATTGCAGTTTGATACCAAGGTCACTTTTTTTGCTTCATTTCTTTGCTCACCTGTTTTCTCACAACCCCAGCACTCTTGATATGCCATGCATAGAATGGTCTGGGAACTATGTTTAGCACCATTGCTTCTCTGTCTGTGGATTGAGGTCTCTACTCTGCAATGAGAAAATTACCATGCTCGTAGGATGATCATAATTTTACCCAAAGTTGTTTTCACTATAAAGCTGTATTTCACATCCCTCCTCCTGACTACACCTCCTTAACCATTCACCATCCCCACCTCTTTCCCTGGTCCTACATACCCTGCCCCTCCCCACCTCCCCCACCCCCATCTCCCCTCTGAGTAGTTGGGACTCCCAATACCTGTCTCCAGGCATGATAAAATTGTGTTTAAATCATCTCCAACTCTTTTCTTTTCACCCTGATTTATCCCTTGTTGGAGTGGTAAGTCATCTGTCTAATTACCTCTCTATAGGGGTGAGGGGAGGAGAATCTCCATCTCACCTTTCAACCCTCCCAACTCCACCCTTTTTTTATTTCTTTGTCTTCGCTATATATTTAATATAATTTATTGCTGACATAAATTGTGGTTGTATCTAATGTGTTGCATGTCAAGACAAAGCTATCCAATATATTTCGTGAAATCTTTGTGTGTACATTGTAAAACGTGCCATACTCTTGCTTCTCAGAAAATCTCAACTTATTACTTTCCCCGCTTGAAAGCACCATATATCACAACCCGGTAATTTGCCTCAAAGGTTTCATAGAAACTTTGTTGCCGTGGTGGCAAAGCCTTACACACACGTCGAATACATGTCTAAGTCTGAGAATTCAAAGAGTAATTTGAATCTGTACATTATTAAACTTGTAACCCCCATTAAATAATAAAGTAACCTTCTTCTGTCACTGCTAGCTTTTGTATTGAAGCTTTCTCCTTTAACTATGAAGGAAACCTTCAAATTCATGAATATTTGATCTCCCGATAGATTAGCAATTAGTGCAGAAATTGGACTCGGAAGATGGATATTAGTTATTAATGCATCACTAAGTACGTGCAGCACAATGGGCAATGTCACGTCACCCTTCATTAATTAATAATCTCACCGTAGATAAAGACTTTCATCTCCAATGTTTACCCAAAGTGGTAAGAGAAGTTAGAATCTTCGATAGCTAGAAACTGCACTACGTAGATCACATTTTTTAAATGTATCGTATGAATAGTCGGGGAGGGAGTTGTAAGGCTGCTTGTTGCGAACCTCGCATCTGCATGAAATATCGTGGCCATTACAGTAACCTCATCAGCAGGTGATTACGTTGCCATAGCGAAATGCGATGTAGACCCTTGTTGCGATGGTATTAATTCTAGTCGTACTGTTTACTGTTCAAATGTGTGACTGCCTCAGCCTCTCTGTATACAGTTACATACTGTACATGAATTAATGAATTAGGCAACACCTGAGGCTCTTACTGCAGTATATGAGTACATATATATAAAGGGAGAGCCTTTAATCGGCATCTCTAATATTGGAGGGGTGTGGGAGGGGGGGGGGGTGTTCACAAATTCACCTTCACGTTAAGAGAGCTCTTTAGGTGCATGTTAGTGCCTCTTATTGTTGCTTGTCCTGAATAATTTTCTATTTATTTATAAATTTATATTTTCTGAAGCAGTTTTGTTTCATATATGCAGTTTTTTTACTGTAATTATTGCATTTCTGTGTATGTTTCAGTGGCATTACTAATATATACGAAAGCATTCTTTTTGTTACTGTTGTGTCAGGACTGTCATTGAAAACAGCTTTTTTGCTTCTTTTGTTGTTGTTGTAAGGAAATGTCACAAATATCAATACTGGATATAAGATTTAAATTGATCAAAGTGGGACATCCTCCAAGATCTTACCAACTATCAAAATATTAATGATCAAGACAATTAATTAAAGAATTTGATTTAACAAGGGCTCTCCAACTTTCGGCAGCGGGCGCTGTTGTATACCGTAGCTCCTAACTGGCATGATAAGTAATGTTTACAGATCTCTGAATCCAAGTGACGCTATCATGCGTGAAAATGCTTTCCAGCATGTGCACACGCCTCACGAGCCTGTAAACAGATTAGCTGGGTTGTTGACTAGGTTCCACTAGGTATGCACTGTCTCCAAATGAAAACTATGTTTTAGAAAAGAAAGACACTTTTTGAGGGGGAGGGGGGGGGGGGGTTGAAACAGTTACTTTGGCATGAAACTTTGGAAGAATGTTTCAACTGATCTGTTCTTTAATAATTACAAAGTTATAGATACTCCCGGTGACAAAAGTCATGGTACTGCCATGTTACAAGTGGAACACTAGCAGTTGTTACTCAGACTTTCACGCGTTGAGCGATCATCAGACAACTGTGCATATAGTCTGATCAATGCAGTTGTCTGGTGATCCCTCAATGCATGAAACTCTGAGTAACAACTACTATTGTTCCACTAGTCTCAACTAATTCTCATCTATACTTAGTTCTGTTCAACGGACACATGAGTACTCTAAGCCAAGATAGACGCCAACCAACCAAACGCATATATATATATATGTATGTATATTTTCTTCTCTTTTTTTCTTCTTTTTTGTCCCCTTTTTCTTCCTCACAGTGTTTTAACACTACTCAACGTCTAGGAAAACATGCCAGGTCTGACCGTTAGTGATAAATGCTTTTGACATACTGAGCATGCTAATTCAGACTGTCAAATTGTCTTGTAGAGACATAGGAAGATTTTACAGTAGATATCCATTTGACAGGGCCCACTGTAACCTGCTCCAGCCCCAGGCAGAATGAATTTGTTTCTCCAGTTTTGTCAAACTATGATAGAGGCTTTTAAAATTTTACCTTTGGATGTTCTTGAGAGAATGTATCTTCCATCACCTTTTCTGTTAATTAACCTTCCACTCTCTCCTGTCGATATTGCAACGCAGGAGACTTGGCATTATTCAGTGTGTACGGTGTGATACTGTACGCAGTAGTAGTTGGGATCAACTTGTAAAGAACTAAATGCCTTCAGGTTATTTATGATTCAAATCGGATGTATTGGAAAAATAGGCTTTGGTCCATAGATTTTAGTAACAAAAACATCACCCTGGGGCGGGGGGTGGAGGGGGGAAGATGTTAGAAACCCATAAAATTGTAGTTTTAACTAAATGCTTGATTAGTCACGTTTCATTACCTACTCACGAGACAATTGACTGTGATCGCCTCCTCCCCCCACATATAGCCGGAATGAATTTAGATTTTAATTTCATTCCCTTCCCCTGTTATCATATTTGTGAAATCTTCTTGTTCATGTGTCCTTGCAAATAATTAATTTTTGTTAAGTACTGTTACTCTAATAATAATACAAAAGAAAACTGAAGCGAATCATTAGAATCTTTCATCTGGAAGGTGAATCACGCTGATTGCATAAATTGATTTATGTGATCTGATGTAATATCTTCTGCATCCATCGGTTCATATATACATACTATGGACTGTTGATAACAGACAGAACTCCCCAGCAGCAGTCTGCAGTGATATATGTGTGGAAACCTTTTGAAATTTCTCAAACCGCACGGGAGGAAAATCAAATATTTAAGAATCGTTCGAGCGAAACTGAGAGGCTGTCTTACCCAAAAAATATCACATTTTTATTTACTTTTCCAATAGCGATCCTCAGTCTGAGGTTGTAGATGGCCTCTGACGACTGGCCATGTCGACCTGGCATAATTAAGATTACAGAGCCCCACCTGTATCCGTGACATTCTACTTATGCTGCTTCCACCCTCCTCCTCTCCTTCAAGTATCGTTACTTAAATATTTAACGAGATGGGAAGCCTCTCTGATCATAGCCTTGTAAAGCAATCTCATGAATTTTTTGTTTTTTTTTAGTTTGCCCAGTTGTTTAAATATAGCTGTATTCTAGCGTTACCAATAAACTGAATAGCATTTTTCATGACTCGAGAAATGAACGTACCAGACACACAGACAAAATTCTCACGTACATCATTTAGATTAATAGTAATGTGACTCCCATGTGTCTGCAGTTTTGTTGAGATTGTCAACAAGAACTATGGGTAATCATATTCCAGTCCAAATGAACACCGATGGAAAAATATCGATCGTACACAAAGTTTTCTTCGTTTCTGCATTGAATTAAATATAGATTGGAAACTTGATCAAACATCACATGAAGAAACTTGAGACCATAATAACAATGTTGGGGGAGAAAAAATATGTTCCAATATAAATTTTGATGCTTTAATAATACTTGATACCCGAAGTGATGGAACAGAAATTAAGTAATGAATAAGAATGTTTGTTCAGATGAAAACAATATCTTACCAGAGTGGATGTATTTATAGCACAACAGTTAACGCTTTACTGTATACAACAGTTTTTAACAAGAATGAACGCTAGAATAATAAAAATGCCAAAGAAAGAAAAAAGGGGGGGATTATTTTCAGTGAAAGATCAGATGTCAAATGCTAAGAACAATGGATCCATAAATGGATCCATAAAACAGTAGACCGTTGAAGGGTATTTATCACAGCGGACAAGAATAGATGTCTTGAGCAATATGCAAGGTAGCTACTGTATTTAAAACAATAGATAAGAATGGATATAAAATACAATGACAAAGTATTGTTGCATAGAACAATAGACAATTTAGACATTGGATTATTATCACAGAAGACAAAGAATGGATACTAAAGAACAATAGACCACAATGGTTGTGTTTGACAAATCGATGGGATTGGATATTTATGTATTGAGATCGACGAGAATTTCATTTCAATTACGTATTTTCTGTTTGTTCACAACAACATTCATATACTTGGATGGTACCTTAAGAACAACGTAGTTGTGAAAGGAAGTGTTCTAGGAAGCAACAATATTGCATATAAATACTACTGTATGCTTGGATGGTACCTTTAGTATGACGTAGTTGTGAGAGGAAGTGTTTCTAGGAAACCGTCGGGCTTTCCAAAATATAACACTCCCATAAAAAGGGAGGAAGGAAATAGAGGACAAGAAGACAAATAAAAGACTAATTATAAATAACATATAAACATAAGATATCATATATAATGTAACAAAGTAAAGTAATGAGACTAACATATGTGTTATCATAACATAGTGTGATATTTAAATAATAATAAACTGTATACCTTATATCTATTATGGAAAGATCTTTAAAAAGCAATCTATGACAATAATGGATATAGTTTAGTATAAATATATATATATATATATATAGCAATAGACCTATGGAGCTATATTATGTAAACAAGCAATAGCAAACAGACGATATTCACATCTGACAAAGAGTAAAATGATGATATCTAAAACAATAGACCAGAGGTGGCTATATCAAGAAATATAACAACAGTGGATACATGAAGTACTCAGTAGGCAATTAATGGAATTAAAACAATCAACACTCAATATATCAGATAATCTAGGCAAGTATGAATATGTAATAAAAGACAAGAGTGAATGCAAAACAATAAACAGCAGTGTTTACATAGCATTAGATCTATTTTTTTTTTTTTATGAAAATTTAAGTTTTTTTTGGTTGAAAAACAATAAAACCCATTTCTCAACAACCAGCTGTATAGTTTGAGTGTCTTTAGTTCAAGAGTAATGGCAGACGACTACGAATAATGTCTCTGATATCAACCATGTATATATATGGTTATACCATATATACCATATATATATGGTATATATTGATATCAAACCTTTGACGGCAAACACAACTCGGGCTGCATGTTAATTGGATGACAGAAACTCCAAGCTTTTTTCAAAAGGCCTTCCTCAAAATGTGGTACTTGAATATATAGCAATCATCACAGTTATATATTAAACTGAGCTACTTTTCCAGGAGGAAGTCCTGTTTGCTAATCAAGAAGGCGCCTCTGCAAACTGCTGTGATCCACTTAGAGCTATAATTTTGATTATAATCATTATTATCATAATTGGAATAGTGTGTTTATATCAGAAGAGTCACAAAGGGATATTTTTAAAGGAAATGTTTGTTATGGTTTTTTTATTTGTTACAAAACGGGTGACAAGAGATGGCACTATCTGTATAAAGACATAATAATAATAATAATAATAATCAGCGGTATGTTTATCATAATAAAAAATAATAATAATAATCCGTTATTTTTACGACGCCTAAGCGACCACAAATGTGTGGGAAACCCACAGGGGCTCATAGATTAAAACTTCGGGTGGCTTCCAATTCATTATTTTAACTGAAATTTTGGAATCTTTTCAATTGTAGAAGGTCATTTCAGATGGGAAAAAACTATAGATTGCTCTTGGGATGAAAAACTCACCTTACTATGACCTGGCCGGGTATCAAACCCGGAACCTCCCGATTGCTAAGCCTCATTGCTTCAAATGCCACCGCCTTTATCCACTAGGCCACAGCACCGGTATAATTAAATATGAAAAGGAAAGAGAAAATATATAACCCCATGTTGATATCTTATTCATAACAGGCGGGGGGGAGGGTAGTAGGGGGGACAACACATGCTTCATTTATGACTGCTTGAATGGACCTTTTGTAACAGTATGTTCTGTTTTCCTTTTCTTCGCATCGCTCAGGACAACTAGTAACGGAGGATCTACAGGCCTTCTCAGATGTGAAGTCTATGATTTACCAGTTGTATTCAACATTGCACGTAGAAGAGCACCAGCTCCACCGAGAGAAGGACCTACGAAAGAAGATGGAAAAACTGCAATCAGAACTACAGCCATTAGAAGAGGTACTGTAGTGTTTTATTGTGTTTTAACATTGTTAGGGCGTTTCCGGTTGGGTTTTTTTTTTTTTTTTTTTTTTAGTGATTCCTGCTATTTTTTTAACTGATTTAAGGTTTACTATTGTATTGTTTCGTTTAATTGATTTGTTGCTTTTTATTAGATTTAGATTAGATTTAGATGTACAGCCCCTTGAGTTTGTTTTACATTGTAAGGCGCTTTATAAATCTAATTTATTATTGTTATTATTATTAGTGTACAGTATTACGAATCATCTCTCAAATAAATTACACCACTTTGAGTCGATCTTGGTCAATTTTTTTTTTTTTTTTTTTTCAATTTTGAGGCTGATATTTTGACGTAACAAATGTTGTTCGTTAGCTAGCCCAGTCGAAATTTTGTTTGGAATCGAACCAAAAAAAGCTCAAAATTGTAAATTTACTTGCGAATTAACAGTAATTGCCCTCACTTTGTAGGTACCTACTTGAATATACTCCCTGGTGTGTTGTCCGCCCGAAAAATATAACAGCAAGAACATCCGAAATGATCTTCCTAATACTGCAAGCACTCCACACGCACTACAATACTGCGTATTTGTAGGCAAATGCAGTTCTAGTTGCCATTGTCTTCAGTAAACTGAGTTTAATGAGTAATGCACCCATACCACAATGTATGTATTTTAGATCCTCCTGCAAGCAGGAACTCGCGAAGAAGCCTCATTGGCTTATCAAAGCCCAAGCTGACCGAAGTCAGTCTCTTAGATTCATATTTAACGTCCATGGTCATGAATTGTTAATTGTCAACAACTCTGTAACTGGACGACATACATTAATCTTGGAGTGACTTGAACCAGGGACCTTATGATTGGGAGGAACCGGCGTTAACCACTGAGCTAACACTCCTGTTAGTTCGTATGCAAACTTCCTAAGTACTGATAAAATCAATGGATTTATGTATTTACTACCCCTACTTACCTCTCTTGATATAATCTGTCTCCCATTCAACTGCACCCCCCAATCTATGCAGTTTGCAACAGTCTGTAACTTTTTGGCACTGCAGTCCCAATTGAACCCTTAAGGTCATTTGCTCTCTCCCACCGGAATCTACCATTCTGACTTTTCCAACGAGATTCAATCTACGCTACGTAGGTCAGACTCGTAATAGTCCCAATCATATCTCAGTATTTTAAGATGAAATGGATCCAAAATGTGGTATGCACTTGAAAAAATTTCCAAATCAGCTGAACGTCACCATTTTGGCACAAATAGACAAGGAGGTAGACGCCCAATATACTTTTTTTCCTTTTTTTCCCCCTAATTCTTAATTTTTATTCGTTCTCTTAAACCTCACATAACTTTCAAGCCTCACAGTTATTTCTAATTTTGTTTTTTTAATAGCTGAAGTGGGAACTGGATCAGAAAGCAGCTAATCGGACCAACTACCTGGTCTGGGGTGGTCTCGGTGTCATGGGTCTGCAGTTTGGTCTACTGGCACGACTC
Source organism: Apostichopus parvimensis (assembly GCA_000934455.1). Taxonomy (NCBI): domain Eukaryota; kingdom Metazoa; phylum Echinodermata; class Holothuroidea; order Aspidochirotida; family Stichopodidae; genus Apostichopus; species Apostichopus parvimensis. The sequence continues at coordinate 33,604 of KN883236.1, read as the reverse complement.
ACTTGGTGGGAATATTCGTGGGATATCGTCGAACCGATCACTTACTTTGTTACGTACGGCACAGCGTTGATCATGTACGGTTACTTTGTACTTACAAAGCAGGTATGTGATAACAGTACGGACGTCTTAAGGATAAATATCGGCCAGAATTTTACGTACCGATATGTTCTGTAATTTCTACAATAAGATGGAAAAGAATGAAACTAGTTTCAATTTTTTTGGAAAAACTAGTTTCAAAAACTTTTTTTTTTCAAGATGTATTGCTTTAATGTGATGAAACATCTGGAATGCTCGCGATTGGCTACATTGATGATGGCATTGGCTCACCAGTGTTCGTCTGTTTAATTCGAATGTTAAATTTTTTATAAAACAGTGAACTGTAAATACAGCATGAGTGATATTGTGTGGTTTTAGCGATCCAGCCATCTTGAATGTTTTGCCGCTGATGTTTAAAGTATCTCAAAAAAAAATCTTCAAGTTTCCAAAGTTAAAAAAAAATTTCCCGATTCGAATAGTTCAACCGAAACCTTTTTTGGGGGGGACTTCATGCAAACCCACCGAGAAGAAGGTATGGATGACACACACACCGTACATTATTTGTCATTGACATATTAGTCATACTTTGTAAATAAGGTACTGTATTTGAGAATATCATATGAGAAAGTCTATTTTTCGCATTGGTAGTTTTGTGTTGCCCTGAAGGAGCTGACCTATTTGTCTGTGTGCTAGACTAGGAGATGCGTCGGCAATCTTGAATGGTGAGCTGTTGATGATTAAAGGATCTTAAAAACAGAAAATAGTGAGCTGCGATATACAGCATAGAGTGATATTGTGTTGTTTAAGCAATCCAGCATTCTTGAATATTTAGCCCCTGATGTTTAAAGGATCTCAAAAATAGAAAATAGTGAGCTGGGATTACAGCATAGAGTGATATTGTGTG
>KN883234.1:127159-138768 GCA_000934455.1 Apostichopus parvimensis | reverse complement strand
AGATCTACTCTAAGGTACAAGCTACTAGGATTAGGAGAATCCATCCCTCTGATTATTAGATCTACTCTAAGGTACTAGCTACTAGGATTAGAAGAATCCATCCCTCTCATTATAAGATCTACTCTAAGGTACTAGCCACTAGGATTAGGAGAATCCATCTCTGATTATAAGATCTACTCTAAGGTACTAGCTACTAGGATTAGGAGAATCCATCCCTCTGATTATAAGATCTGCTCTAAGGTACTAGCTACTAGGATTAGGAGAATCCATCCCTCTGATTATAAGATCTGCTCTAAGGTACTAGCTACTAGGATTAGGAGAGATTATAAGATCTGCTCTAAGGTACTAGCTACTAGGATTAGGAGAATCCATCCCTCTGATTATAAGATCTGCTCTAAGGTACAAGCCTTCTTTCTTTATTGCTATATTTTCCCTTTCCTTTTGTTTTCTATTACTGTTTCTCTTTTCCTTTTGTTTTTTATTGCTGTTCTTTCTCTGTTCTTGATGACTGTGAAATGGAGCTAACCTGTGTTTTTGTTTGTCCTTTGCTTTATTAATTGGTGTAAATCAAAGCCAAGTACTTTTGAAATGGTCTTCAACAACATTGGAAGACATGCATGCAAAACTTAAATGTGTGTATGTATTTTAGATCCTCCTGCAAGCAGGAACTCGCGAAGAAGCCATCATTGGCTTATCAAAGCTGCAAGCTGACCGAAGTCAGTCTCTTAGATTCATATTTAACGTCCATGATTATGAATTGTCAATTGTCAACAACTCTGTAACTGGACGAAGTGCATTAATCTTGGAGTGACTCGAACTCGGGACCTTATGATTAAAAGGCACCGGCGTTAACCACTGAGCTAACACTCCATGAAATACATACTATAGAGAGCTATGTCTAGAGGAAATGTCATATCTGACTAATGTAGAGCAAGGTACAGTAAGGCTTTAACAGTATAGAACTTTTATTCTCAAATGTTTTAATATCCAGAAAGAAGACTTCCTAGGTGAAATATAGACACACAGATGTACGAACAAATGGACATTTCCTTTTACCAAATTTGAGCTACTGTACATAGGAAAGCTCTGCCACCAACCATCCCTTAAATAATTGTTATTAATGCATGAGAGTTACATGTTATTGTTTATACACTGTGAAATATCACTAACTGTCAGAGCATTAATTCATTAAGTATAAATCAAAGAGAATAAGGTCGATATTGTGACCATTTGAGATACCCTCTTGACCACGTGAGCCAATTTTGAGGACATTTGAGGTAACCTGTAGACCCATTTAAGGTCAGAGGTGAAAATTGCAAATTGCTAAGGACCACTTGTGTCTGTTTAATAAAGTTTCAAACACAAGAGTATCAAGTATCAACCAATTGAAGCAGATTTCATTTCCTGGATGACTATATATTTAAAGTTGAACATCACTGTTTCCTTTTGGACCCATTCACTTAACTGAACTGAAATTGACCCAACTATGTTCACCAAAAGAAAGTCATAGCATGGTACTCACAGATCAATTGTAGCTTCATTTTGGAGTTAACATGTTTACAAGCACTTCATACTTTGACACACGTTGACCTCATGTGACCTTTGACCTCTACCAATTTGGATAGCTGGTTCTACATACTAAGTATGAAGTTCCACAAATTTGTGTTCTTTGAGTAATCATGTTTACAAGGTTTTACAGACTTTGAACTTAATGTTGACTGCAAATGACCTTTGACCTCCACCATTTTCAATAGGGTTCTTGTACTCACAAGCTGGATCTACATACCAAGAATGAAGTTTAACACAGATGTACTTTTTGAGTTATCATAATTTACAAAGTTTTCAGACTTTGACCTCTGTTTACCCTAAATGAACATTGAACTTCACAGAAAAGAATAGGATTCTTGTACTCAATAAGATGGATCCATATACCAAGTATGAAGATAATCCACCATGACCTTTTTGAGTGGTGACGTTTAAAAGCAAGTGTCACAGACACACATGCACATGCACACACACCATCACCATCGTATACATTCCTTCTGCTTCCAGCATGGAATCAAAATAATTATTGTTCCAATGTCACATTTTAATCTACACATCTACACTATTATCAAAGAGGATAATATAAAATGTGAACAATCTGGTTGGGTATATATGAGTTAAGAAAGGTGTGATAGTAATATGCCAGTCACGGTCCGACCCAAGCACTCTTGTAAATGGTCGAGAGGGTATTTTACTTACTGGACTGAAAAATCACCTTGCACCTGGTTGTAAAATGAGACAAAAAACACTCTCTGCCATCATCGAAAGACTGATTGATTATAGCCTATTATATTACCCTGTTTTCTCTTTGACTTGGGACCCGGGACAGCAACACTCTCAGGAGTCTGTTCTGACGGTGATAACATTAGAGCTGTGATGGTACTGTCATGAACACGATGTACATCGGCCAGGAGATGCAGCTCAATGTCTGTAATTAAATCACAGCTGACCACCAGTACATCTGTCTGAAAAAAATAAACAAGAAACCATCATTACTAAATCTCTAATTTTAAATGACTAATACTTTACATAGCTAGGGTAGACAGTAACACTTGTGGAATAATCATAGGCATAGGAGCCCAATTTGATTTGGGGGGGCTGTAACGACTTGCCCGAAAAATATAACATGTTAATGTGCATATCATATAGGCATGCCTCGGTTATTACATCGCATGCCAATAACACACAATCATTTGCCGTGTTATTACCCTTCCATATTGGTTATAATTATTGGGTGAAGTCGTTACAATAATCATGATATATCATAATAATATCAGTTTAGCCATTGCAAAACACATTGCAAATTATTTTTCTTTCAGTAGGTGCCCGAAAAATTCTCAGCATATTGCCCGAATTTTCACACAAATTTTAGTTGCCCCCCCGGCCTCCTACGCCTATGGAAATAATGCAAGATACAGGTTGACATGTGCGGGCTCAATGCAGACTTTGATGATTCCCAATCTCCTATATCATGACAGTTGGTTGCACTATATGACTAACAACGACAATGTCATTCATTTTACATCAGAGGTATGTCTGTGACAAAAGATTGGAAGTTGACCCAGCTTTTTAGTGTTTTAATTTTATGTTATAATTTCCTGGTCATTTCTCCATTATTGTAAATTGCACTTGCACTACAGGTAAGTATGACAATTGTAAATGTCTTGAACAATTTTACAAGGTTGACTTCTAAACCTAAAATAATTTATCACTGAGGTGAAAGCCCCTGACTCCTTACCCAACAAGGATTCTTGCTGTATGAAAAGCTTCCAGTCAAAGCTGTAGCTTGCGATGGAAGCAAGATTGCATCATTCTGAATGTGCTGTATCACACAAAATGGGGCTCTCAAGAGATTTTACAGAGGGCGCTATCATATTGTGGTGTTTAGTAATCTCTGAGTTGAAGTAACACGATCGCATAAAAGTGCTCACAAGCTTAAACCACACCTGATCTGAATCTTGCACACTGACTCGCTAGGTGACTGACTAGTTCAAAGTTCCACTTGTGTAGTTTCGTTGAATGACAAACATACTTTAGAAAACACCAGTTTGGGTGCTCCAAACAGGTAGCTAGACTTGAAAATTCAAAACTTTGTATGAAAAGATCTCTCCTTCAATATAATTACAAAGCAAATTGAATGTACAGTATAATAGTGATGAACTCACGGTACTGATATGATCTGCAGTGTGAGACTGTAGTTTGATAGGATGGATGTGACAGCGCCCTCTATTTATTTGGGCAGAGTGGCTGGAGAGTTCCCATTGGACACATCCTCTTTAAGAGTTCTCTCTGGTTACAATTAGTTATATGCACCTGACACAGTGATTACTGAGTTCACAATTAGTATTACCCATCCAATACAGAATATTATGTGTCCCACAGTTTAATGTAATTTTTTATTGATACATTGATAAAACAAAGTAAATATGGTGCAATTTTGATAGGCTTAAGTAGCAGAATATAATTCAAAGGTATATCATCTTTCATTAGCAATGACCAGCATAGTTCATCATTAAAATACAGCTTTCATGAATAGATGTAACATAAACCACCAGTATGAAAACTTAATCAAACTGTATCATGAATTATTTTGTAAAAATGTTTACCTTGATTTTATCTGCTATAAACCGCAGTGTATCGGCAGTGCCCCAGTCTTCCTCGTCCGGTATGGTTACATATTCCAGAGTTATGTCCAGGTTCCTCGCTGACCGCAGTGCTTGGGTCAGGTCCCCTCGTATGGATTCCAAGATGACCACGATTGCACCTATAAAATAAAAACAGAGAAAGTCCAGTTCTAACAACCAGATGTCACCAAATTTACTGCCAATCTATAAACTCATAAAGTCAGACATGCATTTTGAATATGAATGTGGAATAGATCTCATAATGTCTGCCATTACCTAATATGTAATATCCACAACTAAGCTATCCTAGGAAAACATCTACGATGATATTTAATCCCCTTCTTAATAATTCCCACTACACTTGCCTTGACAGCCTACATGATCTCTCTAAATGGTTAACCTGCAGTCACATCATAGCGATGAGGACAGGGTTTTTGTAGCGTGATAGGCAGCTTGACACAGGTATTGATTCTGATGTCAGTGGCTCTAGGAATTTCTAACATTTGCCAATTTATATTCATTATTAACAAGCTTGCTCTGTTGGTCACTTTGCTGTGTCATACATTGCCAGCTCACTCACCTGGGTAATGTTTAGGAGAAACAGAAAGTTATCCAGTGGAGAGGTCCAAATGTAATATATACCAAACAGCTTTATTTTTATATTATACATTTGTCAATGCTGCCACTCCTTTCTACTCTCCCCTCACTACACTGTTACTAAGACAATTGCAGGTTCATGGCATGAGAAACGTAAATTTTTGTTTGATTTCAGATTTATGCCTATATATGCCTCTGCACTTACCAATGATTATTTTATTAGTTTGCTTCCATTAAGCTACAATTCAAACTGTGAGTAGTCACTGTTACTTCAATGCTCTTTAAAGTTATGTAAAACATTTTTTTTATAAATACAAAGCAAATTTTTAAAACTATCTATTAAACCTAGCTTCTTTTTTTATACGTTAATATGAGTCGGTTTCGCCGGTTTGATGACTGGGAAACGTAAAGTAACTTAAATTTAGGTATTCTGAAGTGTTTTTGAACCCTCCTACTACACAATTCATTAGCATTTTGATAATAACAGTATGACAGAGTGAAGTGAATAGCTCGATCAAAGTTTTTTCTCAACCGACTCCGCACAAGTACTGTACGTCACGGTATGACCTGCAGTCACGTGAGCGCTTAGGAATTTTTGCGTAAAGAGCAGATTCCTTGTCCAAAAGTGCTAGGTTTTGATCAAGTTTTACCGAGTCCGATAAGAAAATAATTCAATATGTCATACATCAATGGCATTATACAAGTGTAAAGATTCAATGTAGCATACATTTGAAAGGATTAGAGAATGTCGAAAAAACCGCCAGCTATGCATTTTAACTGAAAACAGTGTTAAATTATCAACCTTGAACAATCCATATTCTGAAAGTTCTAAGGAATGACAAGCACCAGCAGAATAACTGGATGGGCAGATTTTTTCCTATCAGACAACAGGCCAAAAAAAAATCTTGAAAAGCACAGAGTGTTACGGAATACACAATCTAATGATTTAGAAGTTTGTATTGTACATCCATCACTGGAGAGCAACTCATCCATGCTTTCTAAAATCCAAGTACAAAATAACATCAATCACTGAAGAGAAACTTTGGTTACATGAGTCTTTAAAAGGAGGGTTATCTGAATTTCTCTGAATGACAGATGTCCATAGCATAACAGAGTATGTCTTTGCATATAAGAAGTAGAGCTGGTTAAACGGCCAGACAAAAATCGTAATTTCTCATACTTTCAAATCCAGCTTTTTCCAGCATGTGGAGTGGATACCACAACATTGGTTTGTTGCCAATGGGAAGAAGAGGCTTGGCCTTATTGGTGGTTAGGTCTACCATTCTGGATCCACGGCCAGCAGCCATCACGACAGCCTGAAACTCCATGATATCATTCAGCAGGTAGCACTTTCAAATCTAATGAAAGAAAGATCAAAAACAAAATAAGAATAAATAGATTACGACGATAAATGGACTTTTGAGCTGCAAATCAATATGAATTGTTCATGATTAAATTAAAAGAGTGTATAATATTTATCTACATATCAATTACTATGAAACAACACTTAATGAAAAGTAACAAATTTCAATGATGATCAGATTAATGAATGGAGTTTATATATTAAAGCACATTTGGAATATACTGTACATACGTACAGTGCAGTTACATAGTCATTTACTTAATATAAACTCAGAGCAAGATTGGTCCTAAACTGTGTCTATTATCACAACAGTGACAGTGGGGGTGGGGGGTGGTGGAGTGGCACTGATGTGTTAAGCAATGGGGTGCTGAGCTGCAAAGCAGTAACTATACCAGAAACTGGCCAAAGATAATGAAGATTGACTTCAGCACTTCTTTTCAGGACACTATTATTCAAAACATGCAATCTTTGTCTTTCATTTTGCTTTTAGTTAATTATTATCCCCTTATTCCAAACAAGACCAAAAGAGAAATTGACTTCTTGAAAGGCTAGAGAAAAAAAACAACGTTATTTTTTATGTTCACAAAAAGAAAATTATTAGACAACAGTATTACTATTAGAACTCAGAACTAACAGATCATTATCTACCTAAATATACGGTATGTCAGAGACTCATATGTAAGGTGCTTCTATATATACAGCAAAGGTAAAACAAACTGATTATACTGTAGCATAATACAGTAGCATACCCTTACAAACCAAAATACTTTGCCAAAATTAGGCATCTTCTAAGCAACAAAGTTAGTTAGTTGACATAAGGTAATGAATTGCACAGATGATGCTTTTACTTCTTATATCTTTTTGATAAGGAAAGTATGTTTGTTTGTTTCGTTCATCATTGAATAATTGACAGAAGGCAAAAATCATTATTATAGTGTAAACATTTTGGTTATTGTAACGATGTGTTATTGAAGTAATTTTTTATTTTGAATTGTTATTTTATTTAAGTTATAACTCAGGTTTAAACGGAAAAAACGGGAGCTTTGTTTTTGATGGTTTGGAATGTAATGATGTGTTATTGAATTAATTTTGATTTTGAGTTATTTATTTAGGGTATAATTCAATATTAAACAGACACAGCTTTGTTCTTGATGGTTTGGAATGTAACAATGTGTTATTGAAATAATTTTGATTTTGAAGTGTAAACGTTTTGGTCATTGTAACGATGTGTTATTGAAGTAATTTTGATTTTGAACTGATATTTTATTAAGGGTTTTATTCAATTTAAAACAGACACAGCTTTGTTCTTGATGGTTTGGAATGTAATGATGTGTTATTGGAGTAATGTGCACATCAACTGTGCGTGTGTGAGGGTGTTAAGATTGTTTATGCATGTGTCGGTAGTGCGTGTTGCTTGGGATGCATGATTTGTTTGAATGGTGCGTGTTTTCTTTAAATAGGGTTCGGAACAGATTGGGAGGCTGTTATTACTTAGAGTTCATCAAGACAAAATGTGTTCTTTTATCTTGGTATTACTAAGACTTTGTAAAGACAAGACGTGTTCTTTTATCTTGGTAAGACTCTGTTGAAGTTTGGCAACAAATACACTTCGACGTAGTGACAAATATAATCCCCTGTGACTGAACTCTTTATTTATTTGTAACAGTCTTGTAGGAATAACCTCTTTTCAACATGCAGCATAGTCCTCAAATCTGAGTGGAGCAAATAACTTGTTAATTGTACCGTATACAATATCAGGGCTTAAACTGAATGCAGAGTCTGTTCAGTGTCTCATAGCTGCTGAGCCACTGACCTGTGACTGGGTAATTTCTGTTGATCACTCATGTCCCCCATGCAATCGAATTGGAATTATTATCCAAACAATCGACAAAAAAACTTTTGATGAGGCTAAACATTAATGTGAAATAAGGGGTTGTGATTGCAGTAAAGCTCTGGCCCCTTCCCTGATCCTTTTGTTTAGTGACTGGATCTCTAATTACACTCATATGTATATTGCAGAAGTGAATCTTTTTCACATATAAAGCGGAAGGCCCAGGTTCGAATCCCGGTGGAGGCTAGATTATTCACTGTTCTGGATTTCCAACTCATCACTGTTTCAAATGATAAACATTTGCCTTGGTCGTTAATTTCTATTTCAGTTAACAGAGTTCTATTGAAAGTATCTCTTTTGAGATCTGGCTATAGGATTCACAAATGGTTTCGAGTTGGTTGGCATCATGATTGATCTCTTGAGTAAGGCAAAATAATGTCACCAAAACAGTACTACTGTAGCATGTTCGATACAGGTGGCAATTGCCTACTTCCTCTGGACAAACAATCAGTGTCCACAGCCTAGGCCTAGTTGGTTACTGTGTCAGCAATTAAAATGGAGGCCAAGGTTTGAATCCCAGTGGAGACTGTTTTTTCAATGTTCTGGATTTCCAACTCATTACCATTCAAATATATATTTGGCTTATCTGGAAAGTTACTCATTTTGTGCAGGATTCCTTTAACAGCTAGAGATTTGGCCCATGATTTCCTGCTGAATGTTGATATATGTCCCATTGTGTTTAAAAATTGGGACATGACCCCTTCTAGACTTTCAAAGCCTGTTCTGTTGTAATTTCTTCAATAGTGTCCTAGTATATTGCTTCTTCTGACAAATTTGGTTGGAACACTGAAAATAGCCTAAGAAAATGCCTATACAACATACTAGTGACTACCTACATCGCATTAGGCCTAGTTCCGCGAAAGAAACATTTGCGTAAACGAACACTACTAACACTAACAACAGTCCGCTAGCACTATACTTATTAATGCCAGCCACAGTAGGTTCAGTGTTACAATTAAATAATAATACTCAATAGGGTGAAGATTTAAAGCATGGAGAGCATCATGAAACAGCTTCTAACCCCTACACCATACAGACAAATGAGAACAGACCTGCTTTCGATAGTGAAATCTTGCACGACTGTAAATAAGTACCTGACTCCCGTATGGTAGGTATTGCTTCATGCAATGCACATGAAATCATTTCGAGGGTGACAGTCTATGGAACGCCAGACGGACCACACGTAAGCTGATAATATAAAAGGACACGATGATAACACAAAAGCACACGAATACATATACATTATCGGCGTGTAAATTTACATTATCATGGTGTTATTTTGTATTACCATCAAGTACGTCAACAATATTATCGTGTACTTTTACGATATCATCATTTTTTGCACATTATCATCATGTACCTTTACATTATCATCGTATGTTAGGTCCTGTGGCGTTCCATATTTACCGTTAACCAGTTACTGTCAACTGCTACCTTGCTCCGCAATACTTGATCGTCTTGTTGCTCGGAGATAGTGAGACATGGCCTCACAGAACTCTCCATAGAATGAAGTACGACCAGCCAAACAGCCGAAGGAGATAATAAAGAGATATGATGCTTTCATGTGTCTGAGAATAATTTTATAAAACTAACTTTAATAATTGAATTCGTTAAAATTAAATAATGATATAAACGGACAAATTATGCCAAATTGCTGTATCACTTGACGTGGACCAGTATTTTTGGGTGCATACAATAGAAACTTCAATAGAAATATATTATATTTTTATGGCCTCAAATGGCATGTTTACAATGCGTAATAAATTTGTCGCTGTAGAATGGTGGTGAAATCATTTAATGGTTCTCTGTCGTTCAGTTCCAAGAACATGTTTTGGATCATTGTTAGACTTCATACAACAGTGGATTAACATTAAAGTCTGTACTGAGGAGATGACGTACTCATCTCCAATTTTCCTTAATCAAGCATTCCAGAGATTATGCATACTTTAAAGCTGAATATCTTGCAGACCAGAAACAGCTATTGAAATATTATACTATCACACATTTTGTTTTTATTGTTATCAATTATGATCTGCCTCGAGTCCTTTATTAGGGTAAATGAAATCAAAGAACTTGCGAATCATGCACCGATCATAAACAGAAATGAAGACTACAGTAGTGCTTCTAAGCTTTACGGTGTGTGTGAGTGCATAAATAATAAGAGTTTCTCGTAGCTGTCACTTGAATGATATGGACTATTCAACAATAACAGCAAAACATCAATATCGGAAGTCATTTGAAATTATTACAGGTATTGTTATTTTACCATCCACTGCAGTAGGTAACTAGAAGCTTAAGGTTTGTTTTTTTACCATCATATTTCGAAATATGTGGTAGACCGTATCCTGAAGTTTCATCTTGATGTTGTAGACAAGAACGCTTCCTAAACATATATATATATATACATATCTGGCTTCAAGTTTGATAGAACATGGCATTCGAACTTGCTACAAGTCCCAATTTTCAAACACTACGGAGAGGGTGGTGACGTCAGGGTTTCCGACATTGGCTATATAGCCCAGTAGGGCCTCTATCGTTGAGTCTCGTTTCCAAAGAAAAAAATCGTTCCTATAGTTATCAGCTAGAGTGTAAAAATATTTCAGACCCTTTGACATGTATAAATGTATTGTGATACTACATAGATACTAATTGAAGAGAATTTTTGGTTGTAAAACCCAATACTCAGCTTAATGTCAAGTTTTTACTCCTAATTTGTGAACAAGTCAACTTTCGACATGAAGAGTGAATCGAAATTTGGGAGATTTTAAGCAGTGTAAGGAATTTGGCAAAATGTTCCTTGGGTCGTTCTTAAGTCTTATTGCAACACTTATACGTTTGGCAAATATGCATAGGCGTAGGAGGCGGGGGGGCTGGGGGGGCTGCAGCCCCCAACCAAAAATTGTTTGTGAAAATTCGGGCAATATGCTGAGAATTTTTCGGGCACCTACCTGTACTGAAAGAAAAATAATTTGCAATGTGTTTTTCAATGGTTAAACTGATATTATTATTATCATTATTGTTGTAACGACTTCCCCAATAATTATAACCAATATGGAAGGGATAATAACACGGGAAATGATTGTATGTTATTGGCAAGCGATGTAATAACCGATGCATGCCTATATGATATGTACATGAACATGTTGAACGCGCGCGGAGCGCGCAAAAAAATTGGTTATATTTATCGAGCAAGTCGTTACAGCCCCCCCCCCCCCCCAAATCAAATTGGGCTCCTACGCCTATGCAAATATGCATCTGTTCAGTGTCTATGTTGGGTACGAGGTCCATCTAGGTTGGAGATACGGCATAGAATGAATCAGTGACGTCACAACCATGTTCGTGCCGTTTAAAATTATTGGGGTTTGAGAGGGTTTATTTCAAATGTCATTTTCTCTTAACTTGTAATTCACATTTTTCGGGTTACTTGCGAGAAATATGAGAAGCAGTCTGGCGATTCTTCATACTGTGCAAAGCTCAGAAGTTCTGGGGAACTCGTAATTATGTTGTTTCTCCAAAAAATAAGAATTGTTTTATTCAAGATAACCTGGTAGAAAGTGTATACTGGGAATGCATATTTGCATTGGTTATT
>KN883234.1:47405-66483 GCA_000934455.1 Apostichopus parvimensis | reverse complement strand
TTACAGGACATATATAAAGGACCATGTATTGCACTTGTGCCTGATACATTGATAACGTATGAAATCCCGTTACTCTTAATAGTATAGCCCCTGAAACACTCAGAATATATACCACAAAGGTTAATATGTCAGTTTTTACTATTTAGTTGGCCTGTTCATGTTCGGCCATTTGTTACTGAATTGTTCCTTTTCCAGGTTCTAGAAAAAGAAATAATCTTTCCTGTGAAACATCGTGCTAGTTTTTAAAGGTGAATTCTGGTGAGAATTTTAAAAAAGTTGATCTACTTTTAGGAATGAAACATTGGCCTAATCAACTTCTTCAATATAAATATAATGTGATGTTGAAACAATATAATCAGACGAATTACTTGTCAATTATTTAAATGTGACTGCTCCTTAACAAAGCTCACTAGTGCCCGATTAATTTGTATGTACGAATCTATTATAATATAACTGGTTGTGTACGACCTAACGTTAAGTATAGTCATATACTTTACATGTAAACGCGCGCGTGTTATCCTATATTCATTGCAAAGTCGTAGGGCCGCTGTTGTAGGAAAACTCTTTTTCGTAAGTTGTGTGTCCCAAACATGTGAGATAAACATAACATTCGTTTCATACAGTAATTAACTTAGACTATATAAAATACACGCGTTAGACTGCCGTTGAATGCCTTCAATTAGTGGAGGTGGGGTGGGGGGGGGGGTTCGGCGGAACTGTGGGTCATTCCTGGAAGGATTACTGGCGTAAGTTTACTAGTCAGAGTTTGACCCCTATGGATAATAAAACCCAATCATTTTACTGTCATTTAATTGCTGACCAGTCCTTCTTGAAACCAAACAGGTTTAACAGATTAATTAAAAAATTACGATGGTACAAAATTAGTTTGGAAGTAATGTTTTTAAAGATAATACAGTTGGAGTAAACGCATTCTATCTGTTAGTGCATGTACCTTTAAATTTATCCTTATTGCGTTTAGGGCATTGCCTTCCTTTAACTATATATAAATTATTTTCCTTTAATAGTTTGTTCATGTCTTACTGGTCAGGCATGATATAAATATTAACCATATAAAATAAGAAGTTTGTTTTGCTTTGACTTGCTTATCCAATCACATGCCAGGAATGCGATTCCAAACATATACTACGATCGGCACGCTGCATTAAAACCTGCTTTAAATGCATCAAGAAATGGAGCCGTGATGGATTTATAGTTTGTTTTCATGATATCTTCCAGGTAACCTTCTACTGTAACAAGTTAGTGTATGACACACACACACATATATATACACAAATATAGACTGTATTGTAATACATTCAAGATGTAATTTTTTATATGAGTAATATCATAATTTTGAGATAAGAAACAACATAAAACAACAACAAAGTAATGTTTATGATATACTGGTAGTAAACAATAACACAATAAGCAAATGGTCTTCTTATACTGAAAGCAAATGCAACTGATATTCAGTATTGTGCATATTAATATTTGACTATAAAAACATTGACAACATAGCAATCTTATTTATCATCGACAAACACATCATAAAATTTGCTTCAATTATGCGATAAAGAGATTCTTTGGTTCAAACATCGTTTCATGATCCCGGTATTCTGTACATGCTGGTATGCTAATATCATCTTTGTTTTAAATGTCTCCCCGTATCCTTGTGTATAGAGTTTCATATCAATATACTGAAACCACAACGATGTTAGGTATACAAATGTAACTTAATATAAAACAATGTTGGTAAAGTTAACGAGTATAAATTAGAATGGGAGGATGGAAAAGGGTGCACTGGCTTATACTGGGACAGATCTTTGTGAAACGACGTGGTCCAGCCATCAACACCCCGTGTCAGGCCTCATAAAATACTACTCCCCAACATTTACAAACGAACTGGCAAACTTTATCTCTGTCTAATTTATTTACTTTCATGTTCCCTTTTCGCGAGTAAATCAAGTTGGTAACGGTTCAGGTTTCAAAGACCCCATCAAATTAGCTCGACGACCTTATGTACCACTGAAGTTAAACAAAGACAAGATGGCGGAACATAAACGTCAGCTGGGTACCATAGCAGCACTTACCTTATAATCATAGTAACCATGGCCAATAAAAGGTTAAAGTAAGATCGGGAGTCGAGGGCCCTTGTTGATAATGGTGCTTAGAGCATGACTCCACGAATGCCAGAAAGCAGTAAGTTGTATTTCATCTGACTATACATAGCTCACTTCAGATTTGGTTTCTTAAACTATGAAGTGTTCCATAGCAACGCTATAAAGCATAACATTTCACTAGAATGTATGTGTTGTAGTATGTAACTATACCTTACTAAGCCGGCTCAATGGTAACGATGATGCTCGTCTCTATATGTGCTACCCTTTATCATAATCCCGATACAGTGGGGACTGCGGGGCTGCAGTTCAGACGTTTGGTTTTCATGCCCAGTCTCTATCTTGTGACGCTTTTCTTAAAACGTACCCCATGCTTTATATGCAGATTAGTTGATATGCCATAACATCCACTGCTAAATGAATGAATGTGCTACTACTATAGTGTTTGACTTCAAACGATTATCACTAATTGAAACGAATTTTATTGAAGTTTATGAAGTAAACTTATTATTGTTTGTCTGTTTTACATAATTCCCTCCGCTGTAAAATATGTACATTGTCATATGTCATCCCCCGCCCCCCTCCCTCTCCAACCCCACCAGGAAGAGAAAAATAACTCGAAAATATTTCGGAGAATAACGTAACTTTAAGTCGAATTCTATTACCCTGTATACCCTGTACATTGACATCCATTTGTTGTATTGCGCTATATTGCCGTATTGCTGTACTGCTGTATTGCTGTATTGCTGTATTGTTGTTTTGCTGTATTGTTGTTTTGCTGTATTGTTGTATTGCTGTAGTACTGTATTGCTGTATTACTGTATTGCTGTATTTCTGTGTTGCTGTGTTACTGTATTGCTGTATTGCTGTATTGCTGTATCGATGTATTGATGTATTACTGTATTACTGTATTGCTGTATTGTTGTATTGCTGAATTGATGTATTGCTGGTATTGCTGTATTGTTGTATTGCTGTATTGCTGTAATGATGTATTGATGTATTGTTGTATTACTGTATTGCTGTATTATTGTATTACTGTATTGTTGTATTGCTGTATTGCTGTATTGCAGTAAGTTGCTGCATTGCTGTATTATTGTATTGCTGTATTGCTGTAATGCTGTATTGCTGTATTACTGTATTGCTGTGTTGTTGTATTGCAGTATTGTAGTATTGCTGTATTGCTGTGTTATTGTATTGCTGTATGGCTGTGTTGCTGTATGGCTGTATTATTTTTGTATTGCTGTATTGTTGTATTACTGTATTACTATATTACTGCATTGATGTATTGCTCTATTGATGTATTGCTGTATTGCTGTACTGCTGTATTGCTGTTGTTGTATTGCTGTATTGCTTTAATACTGTATTGCTGTATTACTGTAATCCACCCAGATGTTTTCTTTCACGCGAGTAGTAAATATCTGTACCACAGACAAAGAGTTATTACAGAAACTTTTCAGTTAATCGTTTCTCTTTTTCACTTTCAAGTTTGTCAATTTAACCCTATGAACTTGAAAGAACCTCGAATCTAATTTGAACTACAAACATGGGTTAACAATTCAGGTAATGAATTGATAGCGATATAGCTAGTCTCGACTAGGTCTTGTTTTCCATCGAAACTTAAGAAATGCTTGTAGCCTTTCTTGGCGCTTCGTATCTGCGAAATGATTATCTTAATTAAAATGACTTTATCGAAGGTGATTTTGTTTAATTTTGGTGATGTCATAGCCAAACCTACCTGACACCTCCCTGTGTTTAGGTAAGCCTCCGGAAGGGGCGATCTGGGTAAAGTTGATTAATTGGGGTGTATATCTTGTCGACCTAGTAATTAGTTTAAGTCCCAGTCGTCCGCACTTGACATTAACGTCGACTGAGTAGCCCCTTGGAAAGTAACTTCATCGATGTCTTACCCTCTCTCTTTAGACCTAAGGGTGAACAAATATGACGGGATGACAAGCACGATGTAAGGAATACAAATATTTAATGATTGAAGTGAAAAAAATTAGGAATGTTCGCCTTGTATGTATACGTATCAAGATGACATGCTCCATAGTTGCACATTTTCAATAGTATGAGGCTGAACTCGGAACTCGGAATACAATCATTTCTGCTTACATTCCAGGTCGCCAATTGGTGTAAAAACAACAGGCTCCAACAAGTTAACAAATTCGATGATATAAAATAAGTAGGCGACTCTGATAGCCGCTAAGTTACTACGAAACCCAACAGCTGCATAACCGTATGGTGAATAGTATACACTTACATGACCCTGTGTAGAGTGCAACCGGAAATTTCAATGTTATATTTAATGTAATGTTTAAGTCTCAAATTCAGTGTTACACCTTTTACAGCTTGAATTTTGTTGTACCTTTCCATCTTTCTGACCGAGCTCAAAAAGGTGCAACCACGTGAACTTCTACGGGGGGCGAGGTGGGTGTGGATTTGGGGAGATCCAACTACAGAAAAAAAATCAAATTGCTTACCCCCCCCCCCCTCCACCCGACAGACAATATGTTACAAAAACAAATATCAGAATGCACAGGACAACATAAAAAGTTGAAAATTCTCCAACTTTGTTTCAAATGCAAATTAGAGAACCAGTTGACATATAAACGTGCACCCTCAATTTGGTCAAAATTTCTTTAAGGGAGGGGAGCAACCATCTTCTTAGACCTCTCCTCCAGAATGATGTAACATATAACCCCCCCCCCCCCCCCTATCCGCCCTCCTCATAAAACTACGATATCGACACACACACTTGGATAACCCCTAATGCTATAGTAAGTTGTTATAACCTATACCCATACTACTTATTAGCAATAGTTATAATCGTGTATAGTCGAATACAGACACTTCTGTTTTCTACGAATTAAGTGCAATATTTTGACCTTTGATGATTATGCCTATAATTTCATCGTCCCGAGTGCGAGTTTAGTGAACTAAACTAAAAGCTTATTATCGACAGACGCATTTAGTCGATTGATTGTGGCAATATAACTATATATATTTCAACATTAAGTTGTGTGTAAAAGTAACTTGGCCTGACGTTTCGATCCTACCACCTTTCCTTAATCCTCTCTTTGTCCCTCCACTGTTTATCTCCCACCTCTCCTCTTCCCCTGTTGGTTTCTTTCATTCTTCTCTCCATCCCTTGTCTACTAATCCCCTTACATATATCTCTTTGTGTTCACCGTGCTCATTAACCTGTCTGTATTCTGTGCGTGTTTTTGTCCCTTCTGTTACTGTTACTTGTCATTTAGCCTCTGAAGAAGATCCTGCTAGGATCGAAACGTCAGGTCAACTTACTTTTACACATTCTCTTACACAGGCTCTCTATTGGATAAGCAGTTTGTTAACAGTTTTATTTTATTTTTAACATTTAGTTGTAACAGTTAAACTGGGGATATATCTGCTCCATCTATATATTATTTAGTTCACAATCCCCTATTCCCGTATACCTAAAATATGACGGTATACCCAATTTTCAATGCACACGACTGTTACTTAAGTCATAGGCTATTTATATTGAGTCTATTTCACTTACGTAAGCAATGTTTACATCAACTTTATGACGTGAATGTTGATAAATTCATGCTCGCGTCGATGTGTGTATGTGCGCTTCGATCCTGGATAGACTCATCATGCATGGAAGTATAACATTTCCCATGTAACACTGTCTATAACTCCGCTTGGGATTAAGTTTCTAGTTACTCACTGGAGCAATTCCAAACAGATCTCGTCCAGATATTAAAAGTGTTAGCAAGTCTGCATAATTGAACCTTAAAAAGAACTTGATTGCCAAAGGATTGTGTTAGTTTTAATTAATAGGAGATAAAGGGGACCCCGCCCTCCGTGTACCGTTGGTTTCCATACTCTGATGGCGAACAATACATCCCCATACCTCAGCGTGGAGGCTTAACTGATCCTTCAAATCAAATTAATCAATGTATATTATCTATTATTTCTTGTTCTTATCTTATTATATTGTATTTCATTCAGCTTAATGTTAGTAATTCTACCGTGCATTTAGTTTATCGGTTTTCTCATTACACTATAGTTGTTCACCGAAATTGTTTCTTCTTACACAAATTTAGATATTCTATGTCTATGTCTTTACGGCACAGAACTACTATGCACATATAGTATGCACATATACAGTTGTAAATACCCGAATTCCCTTTCCATTACTCCCCCACCCCCACCCCCTGCCCACCCCCTCCATCCCACATGTGAATCAAGATAACGTTTAAAGTTCTATAATGGTACATTTGCTCTACGGCTAATTCTATGGCATTACTGCAGGTACTGATGTTTTAGAAAGGCTTAGACGCTTACGTCGTCGAATGAATGGATACACTATCGGGAAAGTTATATGGAAGGCTGTTTGTGTCCGTACATACTGAGACTGATAGTGTTTATAACCAGTAACGTGTTTTATAATCAAATGTACACCTTAGACACTATATACTCTTAATTTGATCATTAATGTCACAAACGCCGCTTAAAACATTCATATGAGCCCTTGTATTCTGTCGCTTTTGTAAACAACTATTAATAAACAACTATTAATGTGGAGTGTTAGCTCAGTGGTTAACGCCGTGCCTTTCAATCATAAGGTCCCGAGTCCGAGTCACTCCAAGATTAATGTATGTCGTCCAGTTACAGAGTTGTTGACAATTGACAATTCATAATCATGGACGTTAAATATGAATCTAAGAGACTGACTTGGTCAGCTTGCGGCTTTGATAAGCCAATGATGGCTTCTTCGCGAGTTCCTGCTTGCAGGAGGATCTGAAATACATACATACAATACTTAGTCTATGCCGGCCACACTTTCACGGTTATGTATAATATTCGCTTAATTGACATATAAGAATAGGGGCGAAAGCTGTAGCTACTTTAACATTCTACGACCGCTGAGCTCGTGCATACAACTGCATTGGTTCTATATATGAATGAATAATAGGAATGTAATAATAGCAACTTCCTACATATCACGTGGCGGAGTAATATTGTTGTGACATGCTTAAGAAGGGTTCCTTGGTGTGTTTCATTGGCACTCTGTGTGATATGTATTAGTTCAATCATACTTGATTCTGTACCGTTTCGTACCCTCCGTTCTTTGCGTGATCCCAATATTTTCAGATGGTCCGGTTAGGAAGGGGAGGGAACGAACATATGGGGTTCCTAAAACAACACAGACATTTTGGACTTCCGTTTGGACATACGTTAGTCAATATCATAAGTATCACAACAATGAAAGAAAAATCAAGTCCTGGACATATGACTTTATAAAGTACCAAAGCGGAAAGGGAGGAGGGGGTAGGGGAAGGTGGAGGGGGAGGGAGGGGGGTAAAAACACATGAGGTTCTCAACGCTATATCTGCCACTAATGTAACGATTATACAGGTGAAAAAAAAACGCCATAGAATTAAAGAGATGTAAATTTTTTTAGCTCTGGGTTTTATTTTGGTGGGGGAGGGGCGGGGAGGGGACGATATTTATGTTTGGCAGACCCCTCCCACTAGTGAAAAATGTCTGGCACCCTTGTTTCAAAGGCTTTGAGAAGACAGTCACTGAGTACAGGGTACATTCAAAAGTTTATGTTTTGGGATGGTTTAGCCCATTTTTGGAGGGACCAATCGAGAACCCCCATTACCACTTCCACCAGGGAAACTCCGTCAGATGTCCAGTTATTGTTATTGCGTTCCACAAACCAGACACATGCAGTGGTAGGCATGGGATCCCATTCTATTCCCAATGCATCCCATACAAACTTTTGTTTTACTAGAAAACTGGACTGGTCTTCCTGTCTCTTTGTTGGTATGGTGAATTAATCATGAGTAAAACTCGTACAGACTGATTATTTGTATGTATTGTTTGTATTTTAGATCCTCCTGCAAGCAGGAACTCGCGAAGAAGCCTCATTGGCTTATCAAAGCCGCAAGCTGACCGAAGTCAGTCTCTTAGATTCATACTTAACGTCCATTATTATGAATTGTCAATTGTCAACAACTCTGTAACTGGACGACATATATTAATCTTGGAGTGACTCGAACTCAGGACCTTATGATTGAAAGGCACCGGCGTTAACCACTGAGCTATTTGGAACTGATCAGGCTTGGGTGGGGATGGGGTGTGCTTGGATAAAGTGGGGTGTCAGATATTCGATTATCAGGTTAATCACATAAAGGGACAAACACGATTGTGTGTGGTTGCCGGCCATTTATATTAGGAATCAAACAATCAACAAATACAATATAATACCGCATCCTAAATTAACAGTCATAAAAATATAAATGTAAAAATAAATATCATGGCGAGTGCGTTGGTAAGAGACAGGGATAAAAGCATCGATTTCAATATCCGTGCTTATTACATCAACATTTCACTTCTGATCTGATTTGCATAATGTAAGTTTAAGTTCTTTTAGCCATTTTCTACATCTCTCTGGTCCCGCTGATTCAACAATTCATCTCAAATTCTCCCTTCCTCAACGATTAAAATATATTCATATCTCTTTATTTAATTATAACATGCACATTTGAGCTAATGTGTGATTCTTTACAACGGACATGGTGCGTAAGCTAGGATTTCTGCTTATTTCTATAAAGCTAAATAGCACACACAGACACACAAACTGACTTCTTTTCTAAAACTAAGTTACGTCTAAGACTGTATTCTTTTAATCCAATATGTTACTTACGATTTATTCTACTACACTGCGAGAAGCTTATTTTACATGTTACTGAACGGTCGTAATCCATTCTCGTTAAAGCAATTTCTTGATAAGTCTCCAATTCACATTTATTCTCTTCAAAAGGGTTAGGTTCTACAAGAGATATAAAAGAGTTCATTTACATACAAGTTGGATTGCTTCACATCCGTAGAAAATGGACCCACCCACACACGCTTAATATAGGACTTGTAACAAAGTGATCCAGAAAATGGACGCACTCACCCACGCTTAATATAAGACTTGTCACAAAAGTAATCCAGAAAATGGAAGCACCCACACACGCTTAATATAGGACTTGTAACACAAGTCATCCCGAAAATGGACGCACCCAACCACGCTTTAAATATAGGGCTTGTAACAAAAGTGATCCAGAAAATGGACGCACTCACCCACGCTTAATATAGGACTTGTAACAAAAGTGATCCAGAAAATGGACGCTCCCACCCACGCTTAATATAGGACTTGTAACAAAATTGATCCAGAAAATGGACGCACCTACCCACGCTTAATATAGGACGTTGTAACAAAAGTGATCCCGAAGCACACAAAGGTGGTGTTCAACATGTTTTAAGTTTCTTAACACAAACGAGTAAAATCTTCTACAGTGTAAATATAGTTAAATATGGATTCATCAGAATATGAATGTAATTGCTCATTAGAAGTATATTGTTTATGATTTATATCCCTTGCGGCAACAGTTTGAGTCATGCCCAATCATAAGTCAAAATGAAAGATGAAAGAATGACAACGTATTTGTGGTCAATGTGCATCTATGACAGCGCACCGGCTTGCACTTAATAAATTGTCCGTGTAATAAAGCTTTTGTGACTAAATTTAAGAAGCAATGATGCTTAGTTCATTGTAGGCCAAGATAAGTCTGTCCCTGCGAGATTCTTTAACTGTTAACGCAGTGTTCTTTCTTGAAGAACGCGCAAGTGACCCACAGGTCTCAGCTTTCAACTTTCATTTCAAACTCATACATATTCATACATTTATCTGCCAATTTAATAAACGACCATTATTTGATCCTATTATTTCAACCTTGAAATATCATAAATATTACTTGTATATGCTATAACAGTTTCTACCAACGTATAACAACAATTTACCATCATATGTATCAGTTTTATCTCTCAAAGGTAAACTAACCATCGAAAAGTCCGGAATTCGAAGACGAGAACATATCAGCACTTTCGGATATTGACGGCGAAGGGTTTACAATAGCAAGGGATCATGAAATACAGTGTAATCTTAATGATATCACTTGATCGATAATTCATTCATATACAATCAGAATCTAACAAAGATATACTTTTTTACTCTCTTAAATAAGCATTTTCAAACCAGAAATCTGACTTTCACCACCTCTCTCCCGATGTTGCTTTTAACATTTGATCCAAAATAGAGAGGAGTGTTAGCTCAGTGGTTAACGCCGGTGCCTTCAATCATAAGGTCCCGAGTTCGAGTCAGTCCAAGATTAATGTATGTCGTCCAGTTACAGAGTTGTTGACAATTGACAATTCATAATCATGGACGTTAAATATGAATCTAAATGACTGACTTCGGTCAGTTTGCGGCTTTGATAAGCCAGTGATGGCTTCTTCGCGAGTTCCTGCTTGCAGGAGGATCTAAAATACATACAATACTTACATACAAATTACCACGATTGCACCTCTGGAACTGCAAACAATAGCAATGGGGAAGAGCGCTACCCACTACATTGAAACGGAAGCAGTTCCTCTAATAAAACCGCAGGAGGACACGTTTTTACATCTGGAAATATGTAAAAGTCGCGGAAAAACCTCTGGAATTTTCTTTGTAGCTTAAATTGATGATGTCGCCGGCCCTTCTGTGTAGAACTAAGTGTTATTATTAATCCATTGTTATTTTCAATTCTAAATATCTCAAACAGAATATATTCTATTAACTTCATATAAACAACAGATCACCCTTGTATGAGCTTCAGCACCGATTGTCCTTGCCAAATCTGAACTCAATTGTAAACATATCATTTGAGATCATAAAAGTCATTTGCTTCCATCGAGGTTTAGGTTGCATCTGAGTAACTGACCTAATGATCTGTGTATAAGTCTTTATAGTCCAGTCGCTTTAATTGACGACTCTCAGTAGTTAAAGGGTCATTTCTCACAAATTAAAAGTATGTTATAGAAATGTAACCTGTACTGTTAGCGATGGCTTTTTTGACGGTCTGCAACATATTAAAAACTAATTAGTGCCTAAATTCATCCTTTTAACTTATTTTACAAACCAGTATAACACGTTTGCGTTATAGTTGTGCAACTTTAAACATCAAATATAATAAAAACTAAAATGCTTTCCAAGAGTCGATGTAACTCACAGAATAAAGAAAACTTAATTGACAGGCCTACGAATATCGATCCAATGGTGCTCTCCACTTTAAAAACAACTCGTAAACTTTGGAAAACGTGCGGGTCTGGTTTTGCAGATTTTGTCGGAAATGTCACATTTTTTACTGATAGAATGACTGCGGATGAGACTAAAGTCTAAATACTAGAAACTGATGTTAGCTTAGAATCTGGTACATGCTGCTTAATTTTCTTTAACGGAACGAGTTCCTCTGTCTTGGTTTTGTAGTTGGTAGTGGATGGTGGTCGTGTTCTGTGGCGCCGAAAGAAGATCTCCATGAATACAGCTCTGTGTGTAGAACTCATAAAATAAACGATCCATGGGTTCAATGCTGAATTTGTCAGGGCAGCTAATGTATAGACGACAACGTATGCGTCGGAGTGAGCGATAAAATTAGGATTGAAGGCGTTCAGTAATGGAATCAGATGGTAGGGGAACCAGAAAATACCAAAGAAGATGGCAATCACAATCACGATTAGAGCGAGGCGTTTCCTCGCTCGAAAATGTTGCACCCCTGGTTGTGATTCTTGTCTGAAATGGCCGGTACTGGTAAGGAGGGTGTAAGCAATGAGGACGTAGCAACAACAAATGTTCAAGAGAGGTATGGCGTAATAGACTGAAAACCTGGCGCACTCATAGATCCTGCTAGCTCCATGGTCCACGGGGTAGGTGCGACAAACGCCACCCTTGGTATTGGACAAGATGAGGACTGGTAATGAAATTATCACACTGATAAACCACAGCAAAACTGCTGCTAAAGCGCGCCTGTACTTTTTCCCGCGCATCACTGTTTGTCCTGCCAGAACCATATATCGTTCCGCGCTTAACGCTGTTAAGGAGTAAACGCAGATCCCTTGCGCAGTGGACTGAGCAAAATGTCGCAACTTGCAGACGATCTCCGCGTGTTGCCAGTTGGGATGAAGTGCGTGTTCTATGTAGAATGGTGCTGCCACGAAAAGATAAATCAGGTCTCCAATGGCGAGGTTTGTGAGAAGGATGTTCGCGGGATTCCGCAAACGGGGAGAACTGCACACTGATATCAGAAAACTTAAATTTCCAAGAGTTCCAACAAGCATGAGTATGATGATGAAAATAACTTGAACGATAAATTTGGATTTGATAGTCGGTTTGTTGAAGATTGTTCCAAAGTCAGAACCAAACGAATATGAATTATTATAGTCTTCCCAAAAGGGAACATTAGAAAATTCCATGTTGGCAAGTTGACAAGATATCTATGAGAATTTTTAAAAAAAAGAGAAAAGATCAAACAACTTTTCAATTCATTCAATTAGAATCTGCGGTTTCTGATAAGTGTGTTTACGATCCTACAGGTAAGGCTTTCGCTCTGAATTTGAAGATTTTACTTGAAGATAACCTTCGAGAAAGTGATAAGTTATATGAACACGATGTAAAGTTAGTTTGTTGTAAAATGTTCCAACGTTTACAAACAGTCACGAAAGTGATAGAATCGAATAAACTTGAGTGATTAGCTGATCCACACGTAATCACTGTATTGGATTAGCTAATCCACACGTAATCACTTTAGTGTTCTGAATCTATTAGAATCGTTTCAACTCTTGGTTACCACAGCTGCTGCTATTTGTTTATGGTTCAAAAATCCAAAGAAAATCAGAAGGCTTTTGATATTTTGTGAAAGATGGAAACAACCTGCACACTTTGAGTTTATCTGTTTAAAACACGACGAAAACTCGGGAAACTTCTCTTTTCAGATGGAAACAAATCTTTTCGCCTCAGATGTGTCAGTTTGGTATTCGTCGCTGTCGTATTTATTCCAAACTAATCTCGCGAGGGACAGTGAGCATAAACCGTGGCTTAAATCAGCATGGCTAATTTGTCATAGGACACCCATTCAAATCAAGTTTTCTAACATGGCTTAAAGCGTCCAGTCTCTGCTTATTAAAAGCTGCATTAAGGTGTCGTTTGCCTTGCATAAATACCGATCATTTGATCGTCAACAAAGTAATTCAGTGAAAGTTCAAACTCTTTGAACTGTCATTTTTTTTACCTGAATTTCTTTTCTCTGTGTTCCTATCAATTTCTTAAGGAATTAACAAGTTTAGTTACAAACTTACTACACTCTTTGAACCCATCAGGATGCCTTAGAAAAGGCGGTTGTTTGCAAATACTGATACATTTATATACATTACTCTAAAAGCGAAAAATAATCTTTGAGATGGTTTATTCAATCACTCGTTCCGTTTATAATTTTTTCGAAGAAAAAAATAATTGCAATTAAGGCGTCCTTGGATGTAAAGGCTCCGTTGTGGTATTCTACACATGTAGTCAAATCAAGAATAATCAAAACCGCATAAATTAATATCACTTGTTCATAGAAAATAATAAATGATATAAAAAGTTACAAATTATCTTGTGTTTGCGGTTAAGATGCCTTCATATTGAACACCGTTACTCCTGATATCCATAAACTGTACAGATCGATTTAAAGAGCAGATAATCTAAGCATCTCTTTTGGATGTAAAGAAGACCACAGAACTTCGAAGAATGTATTTGGAACTTTTTGAGCAAATCCAAGAGAAGCAGAGAGATAAATGAATAAGAACAAAGAAATAGTTATAGAACTGATTGCTTCCGAATATTATAATTGGTATAAGTCGGCACTACTCTTAAGTCCTCCAATAACCAGCTTCCAAGTTGCTTTTCTCCTTCAAAAGCGGTTGAGTTTTGAACGTCCAATGACGATATCAGTTGGAAATGAAAAACTGCTGAATTACAAAACGAGGCCATTTCTTGGTCTGGTCTGAAGCTAAAAAAGTTGCGACTTGTAACAAGTCAGCCATAAAGTAACCCAGCTCTTATCTCACTCTCATACATGTCGTAAGATTCTGATTAGAATAAAAGTCTCGCCTGTCACACTTGATTTCGACCGTGGCGAATACTTTGCATAGCCGGAGGCTCATTCAGTGAGACACAGGCGAGTCCCACGAACCCGACTGTGACGTCAGAGAGGTGTTTCTTATCGTGCTTCCGTTATTCAACGAAAATTAACGTCACACACGATATAGTTGATTGAAAGAGCTAACACTAAACTGGAAGACGGAAGGTATTGACAGAGCCAAAGTTAACGAAAGAGAGACAAATTTCAGCTTTGACTTGATTGGTTGGATATTTAACTTTACGTCGAGGTGGAACTTTTGTCGATTATCGTCTGCATGACCTTGTTACCTTCAGAAGTACATCGATACCTCGAAACAATGTCGAACACTTTTACCTATATATAATAGCAACCTATTATGATGATCTGACTGCTGTCGAACAAACCCATGCAACCTTGTAACACCAAATGCTGCTGCTAACAAATGTTGCGAGATAACATCTGCCGTTTTACGTACCTTACAAGATATCAAACTTTGTCTTGACATAACGTATCATTTAGCTTATTTATTATACGTTCCTGAAATTCAAACAAACCTCTGCATGTTTGTTTTTCTGTTAGGTTAATATATTTTGATATTTCCTTCGAACTTTCAGTAAGTAATGAACAACTGTAAAACGACAACTTTGAGAAGTATAAAGACAGTTTTGGTTAGAATAGGACCAGGGTTTCACCCTCCCCCTCATGTTTTGACTGGGGGTAAGCTCATATGTTGTCCAGAAGGGAGTCTAAGGAGAGGGGTGGCCCCTTCCCTTGAGAAATTTTCGTAAACTGTAGGTTGCTTAGATGTAAAATGATGTTATATTTGGCAACTTTGAAATAAAGTTGAAGAATTTCGACTGTTTAGGTTTTACTGCCCATACATCTGTGAACTGAGCACTAGCATTTCTTGCATTTTTTTCGGTCTACGGGGGGGGGGGGGTTGGGATGACTCCATGATTTTATTCTGGGAGGGGGCTACATCCTTCGCAGCTGAATGGGATACTGACTAGTGATTTCATAATTACATATTCTGTGCTCTACTAATTAAGCTTTGTGGACATTAGTTGCTTTCGATCACGGTCATATCTTTGCTGGTTGTTATTGGTGGGGGTATGCAACATTTCATGGTACTAACTGGGAAGGACACCTCCGTTGGTAGAGGGCAGAATGTGCAGCATAGAGTAAATATGAAATGTAATTATGAGAATTATGTCTGTCAGAGGACCACGCCAGATAATATGCTCTAAAAAATATTAGTAAGATATTAATTAGAGATAATGCTGAACTCCTATAGTGAAGTAAACGGAATGACATGCAGTTACCATTAATACATTTTTATATAATATTTGGTAACATCTGAGTTGATGACGTATTTAATAAATCCGCTTGCGGCAAAACTATAAATTGTTTCCTCCTAGCGGGAGAGACATTTTCCTCTTAAATTCGTGTTATCTGTTGACAAATCAAAAGAAATCTTGCAACTTTGATCTATACCTGCATCCAAAGGCTTTGAAAGTATACACATTGGAGTATACACATTGGAGTGAAAGTATACACATTGGAGTGTTAGCTCAGTGGTTAACGCCGGTGCCTTTCAATCATAAGGACCCCCATTCGAGTCACTCCCAGATTAATGTATGTCGTCCAGTTACAGAGTTGTTGACAATTAACAATTCATAATCATGGACGTTAAATATGAATGTAAGAGACTTACTTCGGTCAGCTTGCGGCTTTGATAAGCCAATGAGGCTTCTTCGCGAGTTCCTGCTTGCAGGAGGATCTAATATACATACACATACACACATACATACACATATAAATATAGATGGCGCTAGTCCCTATTCAAGTGCCAGAGCGGCTCTGTTTGATGCATCTAATTAAACAACTCGTAACTTATATAGCTCTAAATCAGTAGTTTTGTTTAGAGATGCATGCAAGTCGATGATGGTGATGATATTCAATATGATGATTTAAATTCAACAATGATTGTGTAAATAAATGAGAAATAGATGCACTTGCTACAAATGCTGAGTTTATACATGCGGAGGTATTGAATTGTAAGAGAAACGTGCAAAAACACGGAGTGTCCTAAATATTACGTCAATGAGAATATTAGTTACCGGCAACTCAAGCCACCATTATAAGACTATTCCTGTTAGTCTAATTGTGATCTAGATATTCTTCACGTGAGCAAATATTATGCTTTTTGTCACGATAAGTGTAATAGTTGTTTCACAATTTCTATACGTAAAACCTATTCATTGATATTTAAACCTGTTGGTAACCATAATTAGTGAGCTCGGCAGCAATCTCGTGCTGTCCTGCACAGTAAATATTCCTAGATGTGGAATTCTTCACATTACAGTAAACCGCACAATGGCTAGTTTAAATTGTTTTGTTTACGTGGCCGAGGCGTCTTTCACTCGGCATTATTCCTCACAGACTGCACAGCTATTGTACAGATAGGCCGACCATACATGTCGTTAAGACACGATTTACTATCCTTGACACACCTTATTCAAGTGTAGTGAATGTCCTCATATGCTGAAGGAATATAGCTGTAATTTAAAGGCATTGAAGACTCGCCCAAAACCGCGTGCCGCCCTCCGAAAAATAGTTATCTTTCCGTTGCTTGCAAGTGAAGTAAAATGCAGACAGTAATGAAACGTGATACCTTGTTATCTTTATCTGGACCTGAGATCAGGGAGTTCCATAACAACTCCCTGCTAAGATGTCCATCGCTGCTATATACACTGTGTTGTGGGTATTGACCGTAGCTGCATGTACTGACTATACACTAGTGTCTAATTACCGACGGTAGCAAGCTGTGTGTGTATTTTCTGGGATTAATGGTGGTGTTTGACACTTCTGTTACACCTCATTAGAAACTAGGTCGGATTACCGGCATCAGACGTTTCTTTGTGAGCGAGTCTTCACTCCCTTTAACTGAGCCGAAATTTGTTGAGAGTCCAAAGAGGTACGTTAATTTATTTTATGGTTTGTAGATGTAAGTTTACCCCGGACCTAAAGGCTTCTTGTCCAACTGTAACATGTATATCCCTCAATTCACAGAGATAGTAAATATTGTTTTTGTCGTAAGAACTTAGTGACAGTTTAGATGGGACTAGATATTAATTGAATAGGCTAGCCCCAACTATTATAGATGATATATTCACTTGTTATTGTATATGTATTCGATCGAACGTACACTTTGTAGTTGTTGTATATTTGTATTTGTAGTTTTCACGATCATGGTAAACAAAGAAAACGAGACGGAATAAAGAAAGAGCAACCTTCCGTAGAAGACTCGGTCCTTTTTGACGGCTATAGTTATAATAAGATTGTGAGGGTACAAGGCAATATAGTAGCGATTACAAATCTTTTTTGTTTAATTTATAGGTTATTTTAGAACTATACGAGCCGGGGTAGTTGGAATGGGGAGGGAGGGGGGGGGGTGCAGGACACTGTCTGACTAGGTATGCACTCCACCTCGTTAAGGAATTCATTCCTTGGGGATGAATTACTTGGGGATTCAATAAAAAAAGCGCCAGACACTCAAATGATCAATGTTTAGTTTAATAGAGCTCATGATTCTTAAAGTATCTTGGAAAAGATACAAACTTGGATGATACGTATAAAATAGTCGTAATGAAATATAATACTGAAATAACCTTTACAAGACTGTTAAAACTGCTTGTTGCTTAAATCGCCCGTTGGGCACATACGAACCTAGAGCTCACCTGGCAAAGGGCTGTAAAAAACACGCCGGCTTTCTATCTCCCGTCCCTCCTCCTACTCGGAGACTATAGGCTACGTCGCTGTTTATTAATACTGAAGTACTGATGAGTTGTACTTGGAGGAGTATTTAAATAATTATAATAATACCATATTTAAATAAAAATTATACCATTGAGGGAGAATAAAAAGGAAAAACACGTTTTGTAAAATGGCCATTGCACCGTATGATAGAAAATGGGATATAAAGGTCGTCGATTGGTGTGTCTGTAGAGGGGGAGGGGGGTAGTGGAGATTGCGTGTCTGGAGGTGGTAAGGGAGGAGGAGAGGAGTGGAGATTGTATGTACGGAGGGGGTGTGGAGGGGTGTGGAGTGGAGGTGGTAAATAAAAATGGGAGTTAATGCATTGCTTACGTATGTTAAGAGAGTCTCATTAAACATGCCTGGCTTCATCAATGCTTTTAGTCTACATCAGCCGACACTGAGGTTAGCTAGCACTTCTAAAATCACGAGAATATTACTTTTACAAAAGAGTTCTTAAGAATTGTTAATCATTCGCTGTTTAAAGGAACCTTTAATTGGTTGTTCATTTTGTTCCTTTGAATATAATTGCGAATATATAGTATACAAGATAAATAACTCAGCTTTACTCGGCTCGACTACAGCTTGGATTTGATTTATGTTAAACCATGGAGCTATAAACAGATAGCTCCATGGTTAAACAACGTTAAATTTTGACATGAATTAGCCAATTGAAGTACGTTATCGTAAGTTATCGAAGTTTAGAACCCATTTATCCTTTTTTATTATCCCACAATATAGGAATAGCAGGTATCATTTGTACCTCATTAATATGCGTATAGTTAATCAATAAGAGACTTTATGCGTCTAATGATATCTGAAGACACCTTCCCACGCACGCACCTATCAAACACGACGGTAAGCTTCCACAGATATAAGTTTACCAAACTAGCGACAAAGATTAAGTCGACGAATATAAAGTAGACTCACTTTTCTTACTGAACGGTAATTCTTTCAAATAAGTGGAATTAGTAATCTGAAGCCACTAGGTTAAACTAAAGATAAACCCCATGATTATTAACGTCAATCACTGAATCTTACTGCAGATATGGGCCGAGATTTCGCCAACACGAACTGTGTAGAGTTCACCCATTGCGGTATAACATTTCGAATATGACACAAAAT
>KN883234.1:26570-43688 GCA_000934455.1 Apostichopus parvimensis | reverse complement strand
CATGAATGTGGCAGGCAGGCTTTTTAAATTTCTCTTGAATATGGGTTTGCATTGTCTCCCAATGGAAAAATCCAATTAAGAACTAAACCATGTTTTAGTACCAAAGAAGACGCATTTGTGTAGGCCTACTCTTCCAGATAAGACATATTCTCTGTTTTCAGGTTACAAGTGGGGGTGGTGTAAGCTAGCATATGATGTCTTAGGGCCTCAGAAGGTGTTTATCTGGCACCGACAGTGTCGATTGATAAATTCGGATCAGGAGCCTACCGCAGCTATAAAGCAATAATCGGGTTAGGCGAGTGTGGGGGGGGGGGGGATGGTAGGGTGTTTGTAATATCGGTTAATAGTGCTAAAAACAATGAATTAAGCTATTCGAGTGTATAGAAGTCGTCTGATATTGACTTTCCATAGACTGGAACTCAATCTACGAATATAAACAGAGCATGCGGGGGAATTTCTTTTGTATAATTTGATTTCCATACAGATCTACTTTGAGATGACGTAAACCTCAAGATAGCTGCCTGATCGATTAAAACAAACACAAACAGCGCCACGTACGGTACCTTCTCATACAAATGCAAGCAACTATAAAACTAACTGTGCATACTACTTTGCTTATCATAAAGCAGCGGTTATTGGCATTAGCCGGTAAGGTCGACACTTGTACCAGTTTGAGCAAATGCATGATTCTATTGAACCTGCTTGTAAAATCTTCATTAGCTGTTCAAGTTTATTTGCATGTCTTTAGCTAGCAAGCCGAGGTCTCAAGCTAGACAAAGAACACAAGTTATATTGTTAATCTGCTCAGGGAGGTATAAGACTATTGACCTGTAATATTTATAATTGTACTAAAAAGAAAACAGTACCAACTACATACGACACCGACAGCTTCTGCCTATTTGAGACATATTATTACTTAAAGTGAAACCAGAGTTGGATCCATGATTTTAGAAAGGAGTAATTTGGCCCAGAGGTCATTGCAGCTGATTCCCATGTATGGGCATAAAAAATAAAATAACATCTCTAAATAACGAAATGTAATGCCTCAGTTCGATAAACACTGTCGAAATATCCAAGTAATGCCTGCATGCTGGGGGAGGGGTGTCCTTCCTCCTCTTTGCCTAGGCGAAGTCTGCTGGCGGAGGGGTTTCTTTCCTCCACTTGGTATAAATAAAGCCTGTCGGGGAGGGGTGTCTTTCCTCCCCTTTGTATACGTAAAGCCTGCTGGGGGAGGGTTGTCTTTCCTTCCCTTGGTTTAAGTAAAGCCTGCTAGAGGGATGTCCTTCCTCCCCTTGGTATTAGTAAAGCCTGCTGGTGGAGGGGTGTCGTTACTCCCCTTTGTATACGTGAAGCCTGCTGGGGGACGGGTGTCTTTCCTCCACTTTGTATACGTAAAGCCTGCTTGGGGGGGGGGGGTGTCTTTCCACCCCTTGGTATGAGTAAACCTGCTGGTGGAGGGGTGTTTTTCTTCCCCTTGGTATAAGTGAGGCCTGCTGGTGGAGGGATGCCTTTCCTCCACTTTTATTAAGTAAAGTTTACAGGGGAGGGGTCTTTCCTCCCCTTGGTATAAGTAAAGACTGCTGGGGAGGGGTGTCTTTCCTCCTTTCTGTATAAGTAAAGGTGCCTAAATGCGAAATTGTTCGGCCCACTGCAACTTACAAATAACATTTATTTTCAGAAAATGTCAACTTACCTAACAAACCCAACACAAATTTTCTTAAGCTTGTTGAAACGTTTTCATAGATATTTTGAGGTAGATTAAAGCCGCATCCTGTTTTCTTTACTTTTGTCTGCTGGCCTGGGGGAGGGGTTTTAAGTGGTGGGGTCAATCTGCCTCCCATTTTGAGTATGCTTGGCCTAATTAGGTGTTTAAATGCAGAATACTATGCAATTTTATCAACACAAGAAACATATAATAATGGAACATTGCTATAGTCACATGCTTCATTAAAGGTATACTTATATATGTTGAGAGGGAATACGTATGTTACTTATAAAATACCAGAAAACAGGAAGGCTTAATTCTTGTGAATGTTACAGCTCACTTTGTAATTATAAACTCGCTGACTAACAAAGTTTTCCGTTAGTTTTATGTTTCTCATGGTGCCATCTTTTGGTCTGTAACATTCCCGATTTTTTTATGCATTCATATAATCCGTACCTATTACTTTATACTTTGAAGGGCAATTGGAACTTAGTATAGTGTACCCTAAGACAAATTGATAACCTTCCTTATATAGGTTGTAAAATGTCAAGCTTTGATGTTGATAACTAACTGGATAAATATGCAAGGAACTCATATAGTTGGCCATCAACCTGACAACAGACTGTAACTGGGACTGAGTTCTGTAGGGACAACTAGAGAAAATTTCTGTGTACATGATGATAAGTGGCATTGTCTTTATAATTATTACAAGTGTCAACCTGTGCCTTATTGGAAAATGCAGAATCATTGATGGAGGAACAGTGTGTGGAACTCCCCCACCCCCCTCCACCCATAGTTTAGTACTTAAACAATGCCCTGACTCATGTTGAACAAAACAATTTCAAATATCAGAAGAAAAGTTTGGTACAATGTTCTTATTCAGTACCCTTCTATTGAAATACACTTTAACATAAAAAATTTCTACACACAGAGTATAACCTTAACACAAACGTGTTGGCAATTTCATAAACAAAATCATATTACTATTTTGTATTGGTATTGATATGCTCATCATAAACATCTCATTTACATGTTAATGATGACAGTTGAAATTTGCCTTTCCCTTTAAACCAAACAAACCTGACAATTTGAAAAACTGCTGCTTAAGTTTGTGGATGATGGATTTTTTTTTAAATTAATGGAATAAAAACTACTTATACCCTTATTAACAGGGATTAAGAGATTTTCTTAGTTTAAGCAATTAAAATTTGACTTTGATGAAGAAATTGGTTAGTCAAGAGAAACTTTCTGGAAATGTTGTCATCAAAAAGTCCAAACCTCTTTTACAAACTATCATACAGAACCAGAATAATTTAAAGATAATTGAAAAAATAATTTCATGTGATCATTTTTAGGTAATTATACCCATCAACATGAAGAAACAGTTATCATAAAGTTATACAATTATATTAAAGAGATACTCTGGTGGCTGAAAGCAGAAACCTATTCCACAGTGTTATTTGAAAAACCCGTCTTAATAATTTATTCGTAACTCTCTAGATATGGAATGATTAAGTATGACCTATTTTGATTGGCTAAACCAGGGCGTGCATCACAGTAGCCAGTCTGTGGTGTCATATGTTCTTCAAACGTTTATTTTCCAAATTATTACTCTTTTGTTGATTTATCCTGGGAATCTGATCTATTTGGAATGCTTGCTGCATTACAAATTTCATCAAAATGCATTTTTTTCTTTAGAAATCTTCTAAATGTCAAATAAGTGTGTTAAAATATAATAGAGGGCATAAAAAGCGTTTTTCATTAGATTAATTACCATGACGACATCATTCACGAAGCAGAAAATTCCTGTCACTTTTATTATAAAAGCAAACAACTTCATTCAGCAACCAAAATATCCCTTTAAAACTTCCAATAAGAAATGGAAAATAATGTAGCAATGTCATTTATTACCATTTTTGGTCACCCATTTGAATACACATTTACATATGATTACATAGAAACAAATAAAATAAATTCAAATGTCTAAAACCATGTACTATGAAAGTAAACAGAAACACACACTGTGAAGTAATGTGAAATATATACCAAGCACCAATAAAATTTGTAACTGTTTAAACAACAACAACAAAAAACATTAAAAATTCAAGTTCAAATTTTGATATTTCAACAATAATGAATAATTAGACAGGGTGAAAAGATCAGGGTTTTGGTTTAATGGCGATTAATACTACTTGAGTCACATATTTAATAAGTTACTTATACTCTTTGTAATAGGTCAAAGATGACTTTCACAGGAAGATAACCATACATTAAGGATGAACTCCTTTGCAGAGTGGGCCTTTTGTACAGGTGTTTGACAGTTTATCAATGCAGGTGTTTTAATATCATTAAATATGTACTAGCTAATTCAGATAATTTGCAAGTTATTTTATCTGTTGTTGATTGTTCAATTTTTGGAGTGGAGAGGAGGTGTGGGGGGGGGGGACAGTAACATTATACTTTTGCCCCCAGTTTTCACTGTTAGAGGGCCATTGACCCCTCTGCACCCCTGCTCCTTTCAACTGAGCAAAATAAAGTGAAGAAAAAATTGTACATCATTGGCCAGGAAATAAATTATGAGGTATATTCATTGCAGCTTAATATGCAAAATAGCATAATTGATAGACAAATAAACAGGTCCATAGCAGTTTTTGTCAAGAGATATTCAAAAGAAATCACAAATTTAAATTTCAGAAATGAGAAGGTTAGCATGCAATGTTTAGCTTATTTGGCATCCTGGTATCTTAAAGTGAATTATTTGTATGTATTAAGGGCATAACTGGCACACAATACCAAGACATTGAAGCAGTTGTACACAAAACTACCCTTTATTTGGCAACGGAATCAATCGCAAACTTAGTTTGACATAATATCAGTTTGCTAAAATTGTTGCCCAAATTGCCAAAAAAAAAACTTAGAAATATGAATACATATATGCAAATACTGTGTATGTCCCTAGTGCCTACTTGAACATTGAATATTAATTATTATGACTTTAAGATACTGAGTGGATTTATATTACATCATATTTACATCAAGGTGTAAAAAATAACAAAGAAAGGATTACATGTTAAATTTTCAAGGTATACTTTAATATCTTTGGAAAGTGGTCCAACAGTTTGATCTTACCAAGCAGATCTTACCAAGCAGATGTGGTATTTGAAGTAAATAAGCCTGGCCATATTTCATATTTACTATGTTTGGATGTCTTTGGGATTAAGGTGACTTTTCCTTCCAAATGGATAGATTTTTAGAGATAATCGCCTAAATGTTCCTACCCAATTTTATGGCAAAGTAAACAATTGATACGATATAATTTTGTACTAAGCAAAAATGAAGTAACCCAAATACTAAAACCTGTACATGAAAAATGGATTGACCTTCCCATTCCATGACTGCACATTCGGCTACATGCTGCGCTACGTATTTTAAAGGGTGTGAAGACTCGCGCAAAAAGAAACGTCTAATGCCGTAAATCTGACCTAGTTTCGAATGAGGTGTAACAGAAGTGTTAGACACCTCCATCGATCCCAGAAAATATGCACACAGATTACTACCTTCGGTAATTAGACACTAGTGTACAGTCAATACATACAGCTGCGGTCACTACCCACAGAACAGTGTATAAACGATACAGGGATGGACATCTCAGGTCCAGCTAAAGATAACAAGGTATCACGTTTCATAACTGTCTGCCTTTTGTAGCGACAAGAAAAAAACTTCACAGTTTGCAAGCAACGGAAAGTTAACTTTTTCAGAGGGCGGCACACAGTTTAGGGCGAGTCTTCAATGCCTTTAAGTGACTGGACTATATAATTTAATACCCCGACTAACAGGTCAGTTCCACAGAACTTAATGAGGAAACAAGTTTCATATCCTAAAATGACATGTTTATTTTTTATTTATTATGTTTCCAAAGCATTACAAATTTGTCAAGTGACAAATACTGTTGAATGTCTTACCAAGGATGCTCTGTTGTTTTTTATGGAATTTATGTTCAATTGGGTTGATTAGAATTTATGAAACAAATGGATTAACATTCCACCTCATTGTCAACATAGCCTTAACTGAGCATTCCACAGATTTAGCATGTACTAAAGGTGAATTTCTTGCATTGGAATCCTTTCTAGTAGTCAAATATTTCATTTTTCTTGAGACTTTTGACACTTCAAGTCTAAAAGTCTGTCTAGAGTCATCCTTAAATGGGTTTTGCTCTTTCTGAAAACGTTCAGTATGAAACTCTGATTAACTTATATTGACCATGCAGTCTCGTTTAGATTTCTAAATTAGAACAATCATATTGTCCTTTTTTTCAGATATTGCTGTTCATCCTATCAACTTTCTAAAATACAAACTTCTTCCTGCAAAACATTCATTTTGTCCCTTAAAATGAACAGAACAATACTTGATCCATTTTGCTTTTTCGTACAAGACCGACTCTCTCCTTTGAAGTTGAGTATAAAACTCTACTTAAAAAAGATCAAGAAAAACATTTAGAAACACTTTTTGCAAGATGTCACCTTTTTAAGTTAAAAATTGAGTTTTTGTTTAAAGTGAGGTATGGTATTATAAACAAGTTGTGAATAAATTTAAAAAGTATGCACAGTATTGTAAAAAACAGAATGCTTCAAATTAAATGGAGGAAAAAGAAAATAGCTATTAAATGGGACCATGGAGGTTTGCTCTCACAGAGGCTGACAAGGTTAACAGTTGTCAAGGTGTATGGTTAAAGTATGAAACAATAGCTAATGAGATCATATATTCAACTTTCATTTATCTCGAATAAGTTGAGATTTAAGAAGGAAAATATGAACCAAAAAAAATGATGAATGTTTTATCTTTACAGTTCTAAACTTAGAAAATATTGCTGAATAAACTAAGATAATTTATAAACTAAAAACTTTCCCCTCCTTGTTATGAACAACGAAGATGCATGTGACACAAACAACTGGTAGAACTGTCCTTGAATATACAAACAGAAAAACACTGCTTTGCAATAACTTTGCAAAAGATGTGGCCACAAAAATCACTGCCTTGACCAGACAAGTTTTATTTTCAAATCATGAGGCAAAAATTTGGTGTTTTCTTTTTCAATTAAAATTACTACAAAAGTAGAAAAAAAAAGTGTGTCTGTGAGAACACTTTTCACAATTGTATGGAATCCTTTAACTATTTACTTACTAATGTTGCTTAGGCGAAAGCAATAAAAGAAAAAGCATCAGTTTGACCAATTATACCAACAACAAAAATGAATACTTTTCTTAGTAATACTTGGTAAATTTTGGTTAACAATTGCCTGGAAATTGGAAAATACCGCAACAGTTGTTTTCATACAAACTTCCATGTGGTATATTTCTAAATGATGAAAGAATATTCCCAGGGGTCAGGTTGTAGGTCAGGAAATGATTGCTTCTTCAAAGACTGGCTTCCAGCTTTTATTTTCATCTCTTGGCATCATATGATGGGCAACCTTAAAAAAACAAAAACACAAAAGTTTTCATGTTAAAGTTTGTCTAATGTCCACTTATATTTGATGTTATAGAGACAAAACTCATGCCTTTGAAGAAATGACAATATCTCTACCATCCTGTACACAGTGTGCTGATTGAGATAAAACATTTTGATGATTTTATGAGCAAAAACTTTACAAGATTTACTTGCTTAAAAACAGACATAACACAATTACCATACTAAATACTGTAAAACTTCAATTCAATAGCACTTAATGTTCCATTATGTTGCAAATAGAACATGGTATTGCAATGCAGTGTGCACCATAACAGTTGTGGTCAATGATCTATAAAATATAAAACATCTGCCTGCCACAAGTCATTCATTAAGATTTCCAATTATGGTTTATTTATCAACTTGGTCAAACCAATAGCTTCTACTGCCTGTCTAAATTTGCCAAAATGTCCCCAAAACACCCACATTTAAAGGATACACATTCAAACTTTGTGTGGGGATATGCTTCAGCGAAACATGGGATTGCTTAAATTTCTAGTTTTGGTGAGTATCGAGAGAGCTGTAAGAATTGTACTGACCAGTACTTAAGAGATGAGGTCTCTAGTTCAATATTAAGCAATGGGATATAAAGGATACATGGGGTCCAGTTTAGTTTTACTGACTATAGGCTTAATATGGATGCAACCCACTTTGCCAACATAATATGGCCGGCTTCAGCAGATGGGTGGTAATTTCTTTATCGTTAGTTGTCACTGTGCCCCCCGAGGCCCGGGCCATTTAGGCTACTTGTCAGTATTTATGAAAGGAGCTGATACATTGGTTTGTGTGATAGAATACAACACTGAACATTTAACAATTAACCTACCAAACTCTGCCCTCCCGGGATGGCCATTGTATACTCCATTACAGCACGGCTACAAGCACAATTTTCACTTTCCCTGCAGTTCATTTTCACTTGTGTCTTGGAGTTACCCTTTGAACAAAAAAGAAGAAAATAGAGATGGTAAATCACATGATGTAACAACCTTTTGAAGGGAAAAAAAAAGCAAACTAAAAATAGATTTGATAGAAAGGAAACAGCAGTCTGAACAAAGTGTCAAAATTAAAGTTAAATGAAAGAGAAAATACACTAGATATTATATCATCTGGATATGTCAGGACCCAAAGTCTGAAAATTGGAAAAGGTCCCAAATACTGATCTTTCTTATACTTTGGTATAAATGGCCACCTTATTGTCCATACATAACATGTCTTATAATTTGAGATACAGTATATAGTAAATCTGGCCACAGTCACAGCTTTGTAGTACTGGACTGCCATCACCATACATGTTCAGTATTATTCAACTAGGAATGGTTGGATTTTGTGTCCAGATAGTCCAAGTTTAACTGTAGCTCAGCACATTGCACTATTTTGGACGTGCCAAGTCGATACCTAGCATTTCAATATAAGCACCAGAATAAGTACTTAATCTTCCACTAGAGGCTACGCAAGCTTTGTAATATGCCTGACTAACTATTTAAATGAATCCATTTCCTGAATCTGTTGTGAATTACAATACTCATCAAACCGAGTTGTAGTATGAACTACAGCATGAGTACCAGAACAAGTAGAATTAGCCTTGGTATGAGCCTCATTGTAAGCATAAATCTTTCAGTAATATCTATGCTAGATTTCTCAGATGATGAGTACAATTCCATGAAGGGGAGTACAATGTTTAGTCAATGTTAGAATACCTTTACAAGTACAGACTCACTAACTGTCTGCATTCAAATGTCATTGCAGCAATGACATGCAACCAGCTACTGTTAAAGGCTGATTGTCTGTCTAACAGCATTATGACATTATTAATGGATATTCCCGAACATCCACCATTGGACAGCGTCTAGTACCTTGTTGTGGATTATAGTGGTCGTCCTGGATTCTCCGAGGTAAGTAACAAGCTCCAGGTTATTGACAGACTTCTTCAGGATTTGCGGTTCTTCGGCATCGAGGACAGAAGAACAGATAGCATTTTCCAGAGCAACACCCCCAGACTGTAATGGTAGCGACCGCATCCTGGCTGTGCCAGTTTCAGTGAAGACATCGACGATAAAAGGACACGACTGAAAAATGAAAAAGGATTGAAACCTTTGAGTTCTTGAAGAGTTGAGTATCATTATATCTTTATAATAAATATTTTTAAATCAGGTAAAAACCTTTAAAATAATAGTAGTATTATGGAAATAGTGACTTTGACATTCCAACTTCTTCTTGAAACCAAAAGTAAAAGTGTTTGACAAACGGCTACCCAGTACCCACTAGAGTGCCTTGCATGGTCTGAAGCATAGTTTAAATCATCTCGGACTATTTCTCCAGAGTTACCGAAAGATTTGCATGAAATTTCAATTAAATTGTTTCTGAAGATACTTATTGCTCACAGACAAAATGCCATTTGTAATAAGTTTGAAGATTTTCAAAACACCACAGGTAAGGTAAGGAGAGTAGCGACAGCTTTAATCCAAACCTAGTACCTTCGTTACCTACGACGATAATTCATATACCCACCTCGTCTAACGAGAGATCTTCTGAAAATCCCATACAACGAAGTGTGACCCAAAGATCGTCTGTGTCGCCTTCCACATCATTGGCTTCCATTTCATTTAGGTCTAAAAATCCTGATCATAAAAGGAACACAAACTAAAAGTATCAAAATTTGGGCCAAAAAATATCTCTTTTGGAGCAATATGATTTACAGGGCTAAGCTATCGGTTCTGCAAACTTTGATGTGGGTTGATGGAATAGGAAACTTTTTGTTTTGTAATTTACATTGTGGTTACAATGTTACAATGTGATTACAATGTTACAATGTGATTACAATGTGATTGTGATTACAGGGCTAGCTATCGGGTTGATGGAATAGGAAACTTTTTTGTAATTTACAATGTGATTACAATGTTAAAATGTGATTACAATGTTACAATGTGATTACAATGTGATTACAATGTTACAAGGTGATTACAGGGCTAGCTATCAGGTTGATGGAATAGGAAACGTTTTGTGTTGTAATTTACAATGGATCATCATGGGTCTAATATAGCTGGATTTAAATGTTAGCAATCAGAGTTGGAAGTCATTTATCTCCATTAATGGGCAAAAGTTATTATATAACAGCTTACAGCTCTATTAAACAGTAGCATTAGGAATAAGAGTAATTTTTTTGTAGGATTTGTTTTTATGAAACACTTTAAAAGTTGATCAAATAAATCTGGTGGTTAGTGGACATGTCAAGATTTCAGCTACTTTATGAGTAGAAACACAAATGCACAAGTTGAGACGAACTAAAAATGGTATAAAAGGTAGGCCTGAACATTTCCACTCTGAGAGGACATTCTTCGAATGCAGGCACAAAAATAAAATCCCCCTCGAACCCCCAGAGATAACAAGTTAAATAGACAGTTAGGACGGACATGTTATAAGATTGGAATAATGAATAACGAATGTAGAGAAAGAGAAACAGAGGGAGAAAAAACACCAGTTATTCTGATCTTACATGTGTACCTGTTGTTGCATGTATCTTGCACGTAATGTTAATGTCACTGTTTTAACTTGGTTCCTACATTATCTACGGGGAGTACAAAATGCTACGTTGCACCCTCAACTCACCCTTTCTGGTAAGCTCGCCTTTCTTCAACTCAAAGTTTTCTTCGACCACCTCCCAGGCATCGTCGTCGATACCTTCTCCGCTGGTTCTGACCTGGAACATGTTAAACTCATCTCTGCTGAGGGTACCGTTACTGTCTAGATCAACCATGTCAAATATATCAACCAAAGCATTCCTGGAAAAGCAGAAAGAACAGATTTGAATGTCGATCAGCCACATACCTTTGTTTATTTAAATTCTGTGGATCAGCCACACACCTTTGTGTACTAACTCTTATATCAGTATTTATACTAGATTTCCAAGTACACATCAATGATGGTGATTATAGGTGATTTCTTAATACTACTGTACCTGAAATCTTTCGTAAGTTTGTATTCATCTCCAATCTTTTCCACCAAGGGATGTCTGCTGAATGGTTTATCCTTTCTCGGCTTTAGACGGCATCCTGAAGTCATTGGTATTAGCCTGTAGGTGCCAGCATCCAATTCGCAACTTACGCACCATTTCTGAGGATCGA
This sequence comes from Apostichopus parvimensis, assembly GCA_000934455.1. Taxonomy (NCBI): domain Eukaryota; kingdom Metazoa; phylum Echinodermata; class Holothuroidea; order Aspidochirotida; family Stichopodidae; genus Apostichopus; species Apostichopus parvimensis. The sequence continues at coordinate 32,357 of KN883234.1, read as the reverse complement.
CAGTACATATTAAAAGGATCGTCCAGAGAAACATCATCTCTTAGTTGATGAAAGAGGAACATATTTTAAGCATTCTAGTGAAACTTGGATTCAGTTCCTATGTATCCGATTCCTATTTGATAGAAGAACATGCCAAAGTTGACCTGTTTTGGACTAAAAGTGGACTTGAAGTAAAGAGGTGTGATGTCACAGATCTGTACACTGACAAATTTTGTTTTGTTTGCTGTTAAAATGTACATTCACTTTCCTTCTTCAAATATTGGAATGCATTAACATATGAAGACAGAACAGTCATTGGGGTTTTGATAACTTCATTATTCCCTATATGCAAAAGAAGGAACCCTATCCAATCCAAGGTCAAAACAAAGTGCAAACCTGAAACGGAAAAAAAAACATTTTGCTGCCAGTACACATGTAATAACATCAGAGATCATTTAAAGCTGGGGTGGGCAACCTGCGGCCCGCGGGCCACATGTGGCCCACCAGTGATTTTTTTGCGGCCCCTGAGATGTCTCAAGAAGAAGAAAAAAATCATCTATTTTACATCATCACAAAAACGAGCTAGCTGCTTAGAATTTATCTGCACTAATGATGCTGTCAGGCAGGTCTATTATCACCATTAATTATCAACTGTACTGTATTGACATTATATTTTTGTGAATACAGATTAAGTACACGCACCTAGTGCTTGAAAGTCCTCGGAATCAAAGGTTTGAAATCAACAGCAGGTCATTGGTTAGGTGCGGCCCTGTCAATCTTTCACTTCTAAAATCTGGCCTATTCATTCAAAAAGGTTGCCCACCCCTGATTTAAAGGGACGTTCAGGTGAATGAAACTGTGAAACTCACACGTAGAACAATATAATAATTCACATTCATTGGTCACCTCTTCATCATCTCATTATCTTGTAGCTCTTTCTATATCTAACTGTTTCAAAAGACTAACATAGTATTTTGGCCGGATAAATTCTTCACTCAATCCAGGGAAGGGATAGTAGTAGGTGTCTGTGATATCATAGTTAGCAACTCATTTTTGGAAAGCTTTAACTTTCCTCCAATAATATTGTTGAATTAATCCTTTAAAATGTGGTACAATTTGAATATTCACCTAGTAGCTGTGCTTGTACTTTGATTTTCAAGCTTCAGCCAAAGACAATTATCTTGTAATAATATTGTTTCTTTTCTGGATCAACTGGTTTGTTGTACAGTTACATCATTAGCAAAAGCCAAAAAAATGTTCACCTCAAACTGCCGAGATTTCTCTTGCCTTTGCTAGATAAATGACTCAAATTTTCAACAAACTTTCAAAAATTTGTATTTTCACAATAAAGCATGCTATGACAATTGCAGTTCTTAACTAATGATTTAGTATATATTGATAATATCTAATTCACAACAGTATTTTTTTTAAAAATGTATGTATGACTTTTCTGGACCTTGCCAAGTATAGTACCATTAATGGGGGTACAGGCATGAGCCTGGAGTAAACAAAAATCATGGAACTTTGCAAAAATTGCGGTATAGGCTCCAGTTTGCGTATGCTACAGTGTGTTAGGATAATAGTTTTTGTTCCCGAGGTAGAAAAGAAATCACAGATATTCTGCGAATTCGCAGAAAAAGCTCATGCCTGGGGGTAAAAAGAGAACCAATAAACACAATTTGCGATATATACCTGTTGGAGTTTGGACCTAGTGTGAGCAACCAGTTCACCCTTCAGTGTGTCATCTGTTAGTTTCAGTATGTACAGGGTGGTATCAACCGCACATTTATTGCCTGTGGCTGCAAAGAAAGATGGACATTATAACAAAGAATGCATTGTCATGCACAAAATTAATTTTGATATGCCGTAGTCTGGACTATAAAAAATACTGCTATCAGTCTTGGCTATATTTTCTATTCCACTTTTTATATTTCAGAAATGACCCTTTAAACAACCAAAGGTTAAATTGGCTGGACAATAAAGTCTAGCACAGAGAGGTTTAACATCAGTTTCTGTAACACAAAACACAGCGGAAAGAATAAGACTTTTATGGTCTCAAATGACATGTTTACTGTTTATTAAATGTTTGTCAAGAACAAATGTTATTGAATGTCATCCAAGGATGGTCTGTTGTTTATAAGAATTTAACTGATCATGTTTTAGTTATAAGAATTCATAACCCAATTGATTAAAGGGGTGCGAAGACTCGCGCAAAAAGAAACGCCTAATGCCGGTAATCTGACCTAGTTTCGAATGAGGTGTAACCGAAGTGTTAGACACCACCATCGATCCCAGAAAATACACACACAGCTTGCTACCGTCAGTAATTAGACACTAGTGTACAGTCAATACATACAGCTACGGTCAATACCCACAACACAGTGTACATAGCAGCGATGGACATCTCAGGTCTAGAAGAAAAAAACTTCACTTGCAAGCAACGGAAAGTTAACTTTTAAAAGATGGCGGCACGCTGTTTGAGGCGAGTCTTCAATGCATTTAATATACCACTGAGGGGCAGATCTCATCACCAACATAGCAGTCTTAAAGGGGAATACCAGCATTTAAGCATATTTTAAAGGCGAATATCTTGAAACCGAAAAGGCAATAGAAACTTTACTAGCACTCTGAGTTTTTTTCTTCCTGGACTGTGACAAATATATCAGGTCTAAAAATGCCTTATAAATGATCTTTAAACTAAAAGAAGAGGTATCGGTTCCAAACCCTCATCAAAATTTGTTAATCTAAATGTCCCGATTGCACAAAGTAAACAACGTCAAACTCAGAACTAGTTCTAACTGAAGACATCCAAATTACTTGATACTAATATGATACATATATGATCACAAGTAAACAAATTTCCTTCAACAGTTACAAAATTGTGTTCCCTTGCAGAGCTTAAAGCCCATCTTAAAGGATATGAAAGAGTGTCTCTTTTGATCAGTGTTCAATGCCATAGTGCCCGCAGATGTGAAATCTTTTCATTTTCCAATTATTTTGCAACTCATATTTTCAGAGTGAAATTAAAGATTGATGTAATACAGTCAATAACAGGGGTAGCTAAGTTCCAACAATACTATTGAAATTTTAAACCGTGTGAACATGGTTGCGACATCACAGACTCACTTTGTGGCCTTATGTGCAACCTTTGACCACATAACCCATAGAGACACTGTACATATTCCTATATGCCAAACTTTATAGGTATTGAAATAAGACTTCAAAGCAACCCAACAAAGAGTTTGTCATTCCAAATAAAAGCTTGCATGGTCAGAGGGAAAGACCTGTTTGAGTCGTGCAAGGCACGGCTCCTGCAGGTTATTTGGAACTCCTTTTTTTGGGGTTGAGTAAACAGACAATCGAGCAATAAAAGCTTGTATTGTTTCTACCTACTCTTTAAAGGTAAAGGTGAGTGAGCCTCTCAATTCTATTGATTACTTACTGGCTTCAAGCAAGATATTTCAATTTGATAATCATGCTTTTGTAGGTTGACTCGTCTGTCTAACACTCCGTTGTAACTCACAATGCTACGTATATTGGTGACACTGATAAAGGTCTGAAATATTGTGACACTGTAATTGGCTAGGAAGGGTTTTATTTGGAAACAGGACCCAGCTATAAATGGTCCTAGCAATAATCTGGGCTGTCTGGACAAAGTGACTCTGTGACATCACAATAATGTTTCTACTGGATACAGTTTTGAGGTCTTGTGGTAAATTTCAAATGTCGTTTTTTCTCTTATCTGTAAATCAGATAAGTATGCTTTGCAGAAGTGCTGTTTGTTTTTGTTTCTTTTTTTATCGGATTATCTATGATCAATAAGAAAAAACCTCTGGACTATAAGTTTTGAAAACATTGCAGTATCTTAAGCCTTTAAAGAATCAGCATTTTTCTGGGACTATTTCATACATTACTAATTAACTGAATTGAGAAGTTAAAACAAAAAATTTCATAAACATCTTAAATTAACCTACACAACATTTTTAAATTTCCCTGGCACCTTCTTAAAACCATAACATTATTGCTGGAAATCTTGCAAGATATTAAAAATAAAGGTAGCCAAGAAGCACATTTTCTACTTACCCGTACTTTGCTGGAGATTTAACGGCCTGGCCGTCAGCCAAACCTTTGTTTTTGTAGACAACTGGAGACGATATTGATGGGAAGTAATTTTACCCGACTCATCGAAATAAAAGCACCCTTTACTGGAGACGTGCATCCACGATTTCAGATTTTCTGGCTGCGAGATCGTAGCTTTGAGTTGTGCGACCGCTGGCAGCGTTTTGTTAACTCTCCGCAACTCAGGAGTCGATTCTGCTTCTGTAGGGAATTTTTCATACCGAAATTCTTGCTTTGAAATTGAAGCTTACACACAAAAATATTGAGTAGATTTTTGCATTTTTGTTTGGTTATTTAACCAAACCTACTGAGAAATGATTAAATTGTGGTTGATCAAACAATGACATCTTCTTTATCTTTTTCTTTGTGCAAAAACTTATTGGTTAAGGAGAGCGGGTAATTAATGTTGCTTGTTCCATGTGGAACAGTTTGCAGCCCTGACAATATCATATAACAGCAGAAAGGTGGGTCCAATCATGACACTGTCAAATTTAACTCATTGATGAATAAACTTCTCTAAATGCATTATATCTATCTTTTTAGGTTTGAAGGTTTGAAGAAACTCAGGCAATTTCATTAAAAATTGGAATGCTGCTGGGTTTCACTTGGATGACCTTACATCAGTTATACAAAACTACTGCCTTAATAAAACAATAACAAGTGCAGTAAGAAATGTCTAAACATAAAAACTTGAGATTTCTTCATTCTTCATATTGTACACAAACAAATACCAGTCAACTTGATTCAAGAAAGCTAACACAAAAAGGGATTACTCTTTTTTTTGCAGTTTATTAATCACATAGCTCTTCTTGTGATTACTGCGATTACTCGGTTACAGTTATGACGTCACCATTGTCATTTTTTACATTGCAGAAATACAGTCAAAACAAATCTTTCTCTTTATTTGTTCTTTCATGTCTTAACGTGTGGTGTCTAAATCATGTTAAAACAACTTTTAATTTACAATGTTTCTTTAATCCTTCATAGTAAATCAAAAACTTTCGAATGAATCTACTAGGCTACTACAACTACTAGCACTAATTAAAGCAAATGTGCAAACACTGATAGATGTAACACCTTGCAGCAGTGTGATGATTAGTATGCAAGAGGCTCTAGCCTAGCATGATAGCAGGCACATATTTTGCACATTCAACTTAAACTACACCGCAATATCAACCCACTCGATCAGACATCCCATAAATATGAACCAGGACAGTTATGAAAGTAAGTTACATGATTGAAGAAATGACAAATACTTTGGCAATTGTACAAAATTAATAATTTACGAATTTGCAATTATGCACAATGATCAAACATTGCTAGGACTGAATGTTGCACTGAAGAACAAGTGTTTTACTGACAAGTGAAGGTATGAATCTAACCGGAGCAGGTGCTTGCCGATTTTTGACACAGCACAGTGCTAATGTAGCATTGTGAGAACCTGTATACTTTTGCTGACAAACTGCTTAAGTGTTTTTTTGATAGTTTAGGTTATTTTTCAAAAGCAGATTACATGTGCTAGCTTGTAGTCATAGGCGTAGGAGGCGGGGGGGCTGCAGCCCCCCCAACCACAATTTTTGGTGAAAATTCGGGCAATATGCTGAGAATTTTTCGGGCACCTACTGAAAGAAGAAAAATCTGCAGTGTGTTTTTCATTTTTTTGGGTGAAAATTCGGGCAATATGCTGAA
>KN883233.1:97740-112617 GCA_000934455.1 Apostichopus parvimensis | reverse complement strand
ATGTGATAGTCATTCCTGCAACAAGACAAGTTATTTCCTATCTCATTAAACAATGGCTTTCACATTCCCCCCCCCCCCTACAGTTGCGGAAACAAATTTGACCGTCTTTGATAGCATGTGATAGTCATTTCTGCAACCAGATAAGTTATGTCCTAGATCTCATAAAACAATGGTTTTCACATCCCCCCCTCCCCAGTTGCGGCTACAGGAATCAGACCTCATCAAGCAACTGGAGGAGCTTGAGGACGAGAGAAAAGAAATAGCAGAAGAGACCAAGACGTATAAGAGTGATCTAAAACAATTAGAGCTGGATGAGAAAAGGTTTGCCAGATTAAAAGCATATTAATCGCATTTTGTTTGGAAAATTGATCAATTTTATAAATCTCATCAAAACGAAGATTACAATTTGATCAAAACTCAGGTAACCGACCTAAACTCTATCGGCGAAAGGAAAAGTTTTAATCAGCAAATAATCACTGTTTTCATTTTCAAGTTTTCAAGCTGACGCTATTCGTGCATTATTTTGTTATATTAATATCACCAACTAAGTGCTGGATAGGTCAGTTGGTGGTAGAGCACAACAATACTGGTTTGACAGAAAATATAAGAACCTTGTGGTTTATACCCTCATGAAACAGGGTAAAGATCAAGACAAGAACACAGGATTGGTAATAGTAAGAGTAGGGAACAGGGAGCTGTTGATGCCTGTGACAGAGATGTTGCTGTCACATAGCAGGTTTGGAAAGAGAGAACTCAAATAGGTAGTCAGTATGGTCAACATAAGTTGTAGCTCCCAACCTCCCTGTGACAGGCCAGAGATATTGCTGTCACAGAACAGAATCAACATTGGAAAGAGAGACCTAAGATAGGTTGTCAGTATGGTTAACATTAGTTGTAGCTCCCAGCCTCCCTGTGACAGGCCAGAGATGTTGCTGTCACAGAACAGAATCAGCTTTGGAAAGGATAACTAAGATAGGTTGTCAGTATGGTTAACATAAGTTGCAGCTCCCAGCCTCCCTGTGACAGGCCAGAGATGTTGCTGTCACAGAACAGAATCAAGTTTGGAAAGAGAGAACTAAGATAGGTAGTCAGTATGGTTAACATAAGTTGTAGCTCCCAGCCTCCCTGTGACAGGCCAGAGATGTTGCTGTCACAGAACAGAATCAGGTTTGGAAAGAAAGACCTAAGATAGGTTGTCAGTATGGTTAACATAAGTTGTAGCACCAGTGACAGGCCAGGGATGTTGCTGTCAGGCCAGGGATGTTGCTGTCACAAGTACAGGATGGTTTGCTAGTTGTTGCATCTGTGGGAATTCTACTTGTGACTTATTTACTGTGAACGAAACTGGATGAAAATTGATTTTTAATAGCTTTCTGTTTTATTTTGTCCCCCCCCCCCACCCCACTCCCCAGCTATTGGAAAAACTACACAGCTCAGAAACAGCAGCTTTTGAACTTCCAGGAGGAGCAGAGAAGTGTAGACAACCAATTAAGATACGCACAGACTCAGCTAGACAGATTACGAAAGACAAATGTATTTAACGCAACATTCCACATCTGGTAAGTTTCAAGCAGAAGGATCCATATCTCTTGAATCCAATAAAGAAAATGCAATGCAAACCAATGGCCAAATCGCTACATGGATGTTGTAACAATGTGTAAAGTAAAGTTTGTACACCACCAAACCCTTAGTAGTTCATTATGTTAAAGATAAAACTCAACTTCAGAATACTTTGATGACGTATCAGATACTACAGATAGCAAAATACTGTTCAATTGTTTTTTGCCAAATTGCTTCACACATTTAAAAGGCAGGTATTGTACACCAAAATGTTTTATTTATGATCTGGAAAATTCAGAAAACGCAAATATATGATAGGACATAAACATGCAGATACGTTTATATTCTCAAAGTAACCAAAAAAAAAAGAAAAAATTGTTGTTACTCAGATTACTGTTTAACAATAAATATAACAGAATAAAATATAAATGTCATAAAAGCTGAAGAAAATTATTTGTATTTGTATTTCTTAGAATTTTCCGAATAACTGTATTTCTATATTTTTTTTGCTCAGATTGCTGTTTAACAATAAATATAACAGAATAAAATATAAATGTCATGAAAGCTGAAGAAAATTATTTGTATTTGTATTTCTTAGAATTTTCTGAATAATTGTATTTCTATATTTTTTTGGTAAGATTTAAAAATTTCTATCGGCTTTAGTAGGAAGGAGTGGGCGGTTCTCGTGATCGTTCATTTTCCTCGACGTCTTGACAAAACTTGGTTTCTCCCAGCAGTACTTGCAACCATCACTATGTGATGAAAATAATAGCATTTTAATAATAATAATTATGTCAATTAAGTACTGCATGAAAAAATATTTTGTGAACATGTCATAATGAAAGACAATTTTTTTTCTCTTTATGATATGCTGTTAGGCACAACGGTCACTTTGGAACCATCAATGGATTTCGTCTAGGTCGTCTTCCCAGTGTACCAGTCGAATGGAATGAAATTAATGCGGCTTGGGGTCAGACGGTGCTTCTACTTCATTCACTAGCTCATAAGATGAATTTTAAATTCCAAAGGTTAGTATTACCTAATCCCGTGGCATTATTCACCAAGCGTTTCTGGTTTTCAACGATCGTTCGTATGTCTTTTCGTCCCGGAATATCCCTTTATAGTCAAGTTTATCGGTTACTCAATATGCTGGAAGTTCAACAAACATTTGATTGACAATTTGTACACAAATGGCAAATAAAAACTCACCCTATAACAGGCTCTGCTAATTTTTTTGCAGTGGTGTTGGTGACTGTTATAACAGTTAAGTTTTAGTAATTTGGTGTTCATTTTAGGCTTGCCTTTTGTGTAAGAGTAGGTCCTTACTACTGCTGGTAGTTTTACTAATTGAGTCATTCAAACACTGTTACCAAGGCAACTACCTCTGCAAGGCACTGTTACCATTTGGTTCAAATAGTGTACACTCTCACTCTCAGATAATCTCCTTCGTAGGTATCGGCTGGTTCCACTTGGTAATCATTCTTTCATTGAATGTCTCAACGAGAAATCAAAGCAGCTTCCACTCTATGGCACTGGTGGGTTCAGGTTCTTCTGGGACACAAAGTAAGTTTGATTATGAAAATTATATCGTTTCCTTACTTCCCTTCACATAATGAAACGGACATGTTTACATAAATGATCTATTTTAATATCTCACAACATTTAGAATGGGATAAATTGAAATAAACTGATGTATTTATAAATAAGTGGGTATTGTGTTTATATGCAATTGGTGATTCAATTAAAAAGCTTCCCAAAAAAAAATCATTTTTCCAAAAACAGGGATGTGCCCATGCTGGGCGGCACTGGGCGGCCCGCCCAGCACTAAAAATTACCGTCTTAAAAATCGTGAATCCCACCCAGCACTATTTTCATCTAAAATCCCGACATTCCTAACAATATATTCCACATAAGTTGGGCCTAGCCTATGCCAAAATCATACAGACTAATAATGCATCAGTTTCGCATGCGAGAAACATAACTTACGGCTTTCAATCGGTCCCTTGTAAAATCTCTTTGAAACAAACTAATAACTTTTACCAGGTACGTAATATATTTCACTATAAAAAAATTTAAAAATGTAAATTGTTAGCAAATCAAGTACTTGTGTATGTGCTTGAAAAGCTACACAAGTGCCAGCATTTGGCATCTGAGCACCTTCAAAAATCGAAAAAAAAAAACCAGGAGGGCGATCAGTATACCCGGCACTCATGAAATCCTGGGCATATCCCTGCAAATATAGAGGTTTTTTTGATCAGTACTCAAATGTATGCAAACTACCTCATGAAACATCGAATCACATCACAGACATCATCATATGGGGTCGTCTCGTTCTCGTTCATTTCATCTCGCAGGGTCGATCAAGCGATGGTAGCTTTCTTGGATTGTCTTCAGCAATTCGAGGAGGAAATCGAAAGAGGAGACAGCAGCTTCCGTCTGCCTTACAAGATCGCCAACGGAAAAATCGAAGATCCTAACACGAATAAGTCTTACTCGATCAAGTGAGTTATAGTTGCATACATTTATGTAAGTGATTTGTACTTAGTGATTTTACGTTAGGTATTTGTACGTTAGGTATTTGTACGTAAGTGTTTTGTACGTAAGTAATTTGTACGTAAGTGTTTTGTACATAAGTGATTAAGTTTTTGTTCAAAACTCTCACACACCCTCTCAATATGCTGCTTGATAGGTGGAGGGGGGGGCGGGGGGGACGGATAAGTCTTACTTGATCAAGTGAGTTATAGTTGCATACAGTATGTAAGTGATTTGTACGTAAGTAATTTGTACGTAAGTGATTTGTACATAAGTGATTTGTACATAAGTGATTTGTAGGTAAGTATTTTGTATGTGAGTAATTTGTACGTAAGTGATTTGTACGTGTTTGTTCTAAACTGTCACACACCCTCTCAATAAGCTACTTGATAGTTGGGGATTTTTTAATATTTTATTTATAACTACTACCCACCACATTCACTCAAGTTACAGTATTTTACCCCTAATATGTTTTTAGTTTTACATGCTTTCTGAACATTCACATGGGTTATTATTGCTCTCATGTCACATGAATAGCACAGATTATCATTGTTTCAAGCTCTTGAAGGTGTCCCAACATAAATCAGAATATTACTTTTGGAGTAATATGGACAATTTTTAGTCATGATCCGTAGAGATTGAAACAAAAAAAAACTTCCAATTTGTATAAGTAGAATTCTGACGTCATGTTGCAACGATTTAACCCAGATGTTAGTGCAAACATTTCGTTGTGACAGTGCACCATTTTTTGACAAATACTGATAAGTATTTGGTCTTTTGGCCAAGAAGGTCCTAGTAGCTGGTGAGAATTAGCTCTACATATTAATGGTAGAGACATGCAGTGGGCTTTTTTATTTATTTATTTTTTTCTTCTTTTTTTTTTTTTGCATTTTACAGAATACAATTTAATTCTGAAGAACAGTGGACAAAAGCACTGAAGTTTATGCTTACCAATCTCAAGTGGGCTCTTGCGTGGGTTGCATCGCAGTTCACCAACTGACACCGACATGATGCCAGAAACCTTGCCTAACATGGAACTATCCATGAACTAAAGGCCTCACCAGATGCTGAAAATGTTGGGGGTTAAGTGTCAAGGTGCAGTGTGGGTTGAAGTGTCTGTCCACCTTCATTAGATTCCTGATCCAAAGCTGTTTGGGAGTCAACTTCCTCTCGACATTTTCAAATTGCTGCCGAGGGTGCAAATTATATTGAGCAGTTTTCTATGGACATGTGTTACTCGGTTTGTGAAATGTGGTTCCTGTCCATTTATAGCTCACTGATTTTAGAAACAACTTCATTTGCTACTCATGCCCTGCTGTGATGTTGAGCAGGGTTACATTCAGTAGTTGAAATAAGGTGGCCAGATACTGGGTTACACCTGTCAGTGTCTGTATCGGGGGAGTTAAGTGGCAGTTCCACTAGCAGGTAATGGGAGCCAGAATGACATCTTTGCCTCTCAGAATATTCATCGAAGAGAAGGATTGACGTAACCGACCATCATCACATGGATATTTTGAAAAATAATCCACTATGCTTCCCTTACCCTTGGGATTCATTAAACCAAACTGTGATTACATATGTAATGATTGCATAAATTTTGCTATGTTTTACATGTTTAAGGTGATTCTTGAAGTTTGACGAAATATTCCATGAATGTATGGAAAGTTAGCCACGTCATCTTTAAAGGGTGTGAAGACTCGCGCAAAAAAGAAACGTCTAATGCCGGTAATGTGACCTAGTTTCAATGAGGTGTAACAGAAGTGTTAGACACCACCATCGATCCCAGAAAATACACACACAGCTTGCTACCGTCGGTAATTAGACACTAGTGTACGGTCAATACCCACAACACAGTGTACATAGCAGCGTGGACACAAGGATAACAAGGTATCACGTTTCATTACTGTCTGCATTTTGTAGCAACAAGAGAAAAACTTCACTTGCAAGCAACGGAAAGTTAACTTTTTAAAGATGGCGGCACGCTGTTTGGGGCGAGTCTTCAATGCCTTTAATGAACTCTCAAGGTGGTCCCACAGAGATTGTGTCTTGCAGCAGTCTGAAAGTTTCAAAGACTATTTTTATGATTCCCATGCAGTACGTATTGTACTGGTCTCCTATAGCTAGCAGCATGAATTTAGAGGCTGGGTTTTCTGAATCAACTCTATTGTGGTAAAAACTAAATTCATCTTTTCACAACATCATAGTCTGGGTGCGTCAGTTTCTAGTTGAGAATCTATCGTCTTCTCTGCAGGTAAAGAAGCAGAGCAGACCTGTAATATTTTTGAATGTGCAATGAAAATAGAATTTTGTAGTGTAGCACAATTCCCTTTTTTCAACATCAGATTCTGTTAAACTATATTAAATGAATCTATATGTAGAAATTTAGAAATAACCACTATTCATTCCAACAAAGCATATCAAGTTCTGTTGTTGAACATTTGATCATAAGTTAGGAGAACCCCTAGCATATTTACTTTAGCATCGGTTGAATCATTGACTTGAGTGCCTGCCTAACATGTTTGAAAGCTGATGCACTTCGTGTTGCAACGTTTCATTTCAACCTCATCAAAAAGCATTATTTGTCTCTTGTTTGTTTCAGTTCCATTTGTTTAAAATTGCATCTGCAAGGTTGAGGTCTACTTTGTAGATTAGTAACTGTCTCAGCGAGGAGAGATGTGCCGCAGGAGGCTGTAAACATTGGACGATAGTCGACCATCGTTGGTCTTGCTAGCATATCCTCTTGAATATTGCAAAAGCTTATACAGTAAATTCACTTACCTCCGTTTAAAAACAATTTTCAGTATCGTTTTAGACTTCAATAAAATCTTGATGGACTCTTTTACAACTACGATTGCTTTTGTTTTGGAGATTAGTCATCCAGTTATCACCCTACACTACAGTTTTTATCGCCTGAAAATGCTTCCTTATTATTGATGTTAAACTTTTGTCACTCTGAGAAGATTTGAATTAAGAAGGAAATAGAGCTATAAATCCTAGTGGTTTCTTTTTTAGTTTTGTATTTCTTGATTTAAAGTCGACTTTTCACATCCCCTTGAATCTGCTCTTCTAGGATGAACGCCCCCTTCCTTGCTGCCAATCTATGTCCATGTATGTACATTGGATGTGGAGAAGGCAGGTGTGAGGAAGAGGCCTAAGGAACAGAACGTATGGGGGAGACTGTTGCATCAGGGTTCTTTCATAATACATCAACATAAATTTGCATTTTTGAGTATCAAGGAGGTAGGAGTCATGGGGATAAAGTTTCCAAATCTCCACCATGTTCATCCTCTCCTAACCTGTGGCATAATTAGACATCTTTATCTTCTCCCGGGGGGGGGGGGTGCCGGGGATGGGGGTTACATTCACATAAGCCTAACCTGTACCTGTGGCACCATTGCGAGTGAGGAGCGTGAGGTCAATCTGGCATCAGTTTCCTGGGGGCGTGGAGATGGATGTTTAAATCAGGCCATATTTTAGATGAATGTACGTAAAAATGAAAATGCATGTGGTGTAACATGTAAACATGACCTATACAAGAAATTTTTGACAAGGAAATTACATCTTTATGCATCTCTAATATACCAGCAAAGCTGGTCTGGTGTATCAGCCATGTTAAGAGGAAATAAAACATGCCCATGCAGCAGAGAGGCAAGTCTCTGTCATGCATTGTTTCTGTTAGTACCAAACTATACTGTGATCAACTATACAGCAGTTTCCAACCAGTGAAGAGAGTAAATGATGAGTCCCCTTAACGTCTTTTTGAAATGATATAAACACACAGATGTGTGAGGTATGACAAAATGGCACGGCGAAACCGTCTCCTTTAAACAAAAAGATAAGCCCTTAAAATTACGTTGAGGCAGCAGAACACAAGTTTAGTAACCCAGAAGCAACTACGGGCATCGCTTTTACGTTGTATAACATGAGTATTTTGTCTTGTTTGTATACCACCACAAATTTCATTTTGTAGAGGGGTAACAAAGTGGCGGAGCTTCCATACAGTCAGGGGGTGCGGATGCCCCCCCCCCCTGATGGACTTAAATGGACTGCTGGCGCCCTTTCAGCTTTTTACCACATTTTACTTATTCGCGATTATTGACTTTTTTATTGCGCTCTCATCTACCTATTGACATTTGTCACATTATCTGCAAATTAGCAAGGCCCTGAAAGGGTCATTTCCGGGATCTAGGGAGTATCTTTACTCAAATAATTTCTGGACGCTCCGCGCCAAACCTGTGGTGGCACTCCGCTTCGATAGTGTCGAAAGCGCCCCTACAGACCATTCTCGCCCCCCCCTGACCAATACCCCTAGCTCCGCCACTAGGGTAACAGGGGGTATAAATAATAGGCAACACCCCCATCCCTTCCCTACACCACTGCTGAAGCAAATTACACTGAAGCCAATGATTTGAAGCATTTATATCAAAGTGTATTTTAATGTACAGTTTTCCTGCCTTATCTTTTTTTCCGTGTATTATTATTGTTATAATTTATGTACATACAATTGAAGCCACTGTAATACAAACTGAGCAGTTAAATGAATATTTTCTGCATTTTATGTTATCTCGCCACTAGCCACAAGCTCTATAACATGGCTTACAAGTTTACACTTGAATGTCCAAAAAAACTATTCAAGGACTTTTTGAATCATAAAACAAAACTTTTGAAACTAAAAATGAGATAATCCACAGTTAGCCTAGCCTACACTACCAATATTAAACAGACTCTAAGACAGGCTAGGCCTAACAGTAAAGCACACACCTATTTAAATACTTTCATAAACAATGCACATACATCAACACATGTTACTTTTGGTTGCCATCTTTACACATTTCTATTTCTCCTTTTGAATCACACATATCTAGCAATATGTAACTAAATTGACAATTTTACTTGCAGTTTATATTAAACTTTAAATACCTATGGTAACGAGAGTGGTTCTGTTTACCAAACAGAAAATAACATCATCATCTTTGTCCATATAACATATACTTATATAGAGCCTACTAAACAGATCCTGGGGACACAGTTGTTTGCTGCCCAGCATCTTTGGAACAATTTAACTCCTCTGGATTCCTTCAAATCTACTCTGAAAACTCATTTGTTTCTAGAAATTCACAACACCTAATCAACTTTTAACTTTTGTTATTTTATTCTCTCATCTTGCCCTTTCTCAGTGTTGTTTCACTGTGCTATGAGCATCTTTTTGACAGATACCAACACATTACAAAACTAATGTTCATTATTATGATTATTATTATAAGAGGCCTAAATGCATAAGAATCATGAATTGACATCATGGATTTCTGTAGCATACAAAAGACTTAGCAGCTTACCACATTGATTCCTGTATAGCCATCCGACAAGAAATTTTGCTCATTCACAAAAAAATGTTTACACAGTTCTGTGGATTTTCAAGTTATAACTATCAGAGATGACACCTTGCCCAGTTCCCTTGTGGCAAGAAGGTTCATCTAATGCTTCACTCTACTCATCTCACAGACACTGCTTGGATTATTTTATTAATATATTTGTCCTGTTTAATTATCTTTTGTAATTATCGTTTCTACTTGTATTTACACCAACCCTGTATACCATTATGTCGTGAAATGTTGCGAAGGTGACAGATAATTTTATACAATGAAGGTGACCTTCCTTTGGGTAATCCAGTTCCGTACCAATTACATTTCCTTCTGTCACTTAGTATAAATATCGACAGATTAGCTACTAACATTTGCCCTGATCATCCTCCCAATGGTGAAAGATATACATATAACTATTCTTCAGGTGAGAATGGTGCTAAGCTCTATACTCTGTAAAATTGACAAATTTATCTTTTAAAAGCAAACTTCCTCATGAAGGCTTTTGCAGTTCTACCATTCCGTTCCAGTCCTAGCCACCACTTCTATATGAAGTTTAAGACTTTGTAAGTTGTTATTTCTATGTGAGATGACAACTGTAATCACCAAGATGTGAATGCACCAAAATTTACATGGGTCCAATCCGATGTTTAAACCCAGGCCCCACACCCTCCCCGCTTTACATAAGACCCTATCTGCTGAACAGGATGCTAATGAAATGAAGATTTCATGATGCATCTTCCCTGACAGAGCTGAGGGCCTCATTCATCAGATCGTCATCCAATGTGCAGGGACTACCTGCATCCCCACTACCGACACTGATACCTGTTGGAGATTTGCTTGCAATTGGTGATTTGACCAGAGGGGACTGGGGTAACGGGGACTTGACTTGATTGTGTCCTCTGCTGGAGGCTTCTCCAATTTCTTTTCCTCTTCCAGCTATGATTTTTTGCTTCCTCTGGCTGGGAGATGTTGGAACATCAATGACCAAGCCGTCATCGCTCTCAGCCGGACTGACTGGGGAGCACGATTCCAGTAGCATGCTCCGTTTGGAAGGTAACGCAGACTCCTCTGGGGTGGCTGCTCTTTTAACACCTTGCGGGTTTGGTACTCCTCCGATAGCTGGTTCCGCACCGGTTGGACTAGGTACGCCTGGTGAGACGGGACTGGTAGCCTTTGTGGGACTAGAAGGCTTGAAGGATGGGCCAGGACTCCTGACATTATAAACCATATTCCTGGGGCTACTCGGCGGTAACATAGCTGGGCTTGGAACTTTAAATTCTATTTCCTTGGGTATGGATGAAAATGGAGACTTGGCAACCATCCCACCAGCTTTGGAAGCTGACATTTGGGTAGGGACTTTGTTAATAGCATTCATGGACTTTGGCGACAGTGGAATACCTATCTGCAAGGCATCACCAGTTTCTGGTGAGTTGGGTCCTGGGCTGGAAGAAACTTTTTGAACCTTCTTAGGTGGAATATCATCACTCCCATCTTTTGAGGCTGATCTCTTGAAGGAAGGTTTTGTTGATGTACTAAGAATGTCTGAGGTAACAGCTGATTTCTTCTCATCGTTCTTTTCTGCATCTTTTGAGGGTTTGGCAGTTGTTGAACTGTCTTTAGATTCAACTTGAACAGGTTTTGTATCAGACCTAATAACCTGCTTTCCATCATCTCTCTGCTGATCTGCACTCACTTTTTCTTTGTTTGTGTCGGTCGAGCTTTCCTCAGTCTCTTCTTTTGGTTTGCTATCTTTTGGCTGTTCTGGTTCCATTTTAGCAAGCTCCTGGTCAGCTTTATTTTCGACAGGTTTTTCTGTTTCAGAAACCCCTTTAGAATCACTACCTCTTATTTCTTTTGAATCTCCCTCAGATTGATTCGTTTTTGGATCTTGTTCTTTCTTGTCTGGTTTTGGCTTTAAAGGTAATGATGGACTCTGAGCTTTGGTTGTGACTTTTGGAGTTGATGCACCAGCTGTGGCAGGTTCAGCAACTGTCGCAATCTGAACACGGGTCACTTTTGTGGCCCCTTTATCTGGTGAAGTCACTGTTGAAGAGGACTTGCTTAAGATAATAGGACGATGAGACGATGGTGAAGGTGATGTTTTGGTTGGGGTCTTTGAAGGACTCTGGACCGGTTGGTTTGGCTTTATACCAGAAGTTGGAATAAACAGCTTCGGTTTTGAACCTCCTACGGCCGCTTTTGAAGTAGGTGTTACTGATGAGGTCTTTGAGACGGTGGTTGTAACTTTGACCTGTGAGGTCGTTTTTGGAGCTGATGTAACTACAGTTGATTTTGCTGGAGTATTGCTGTTTCCTGTTGTTTTAGTAGGTGCTGATTTGTTGGAAGGAGTGGATGGTTTCAAGTTCTTGGTTTGCAAAGCCGAAGTGGATTTGGTTGGAGTTGGTGACGGACTTTCTTTAGATGCAGGATTCGTCTCAGGTTTAGAACTTTGTGATATGCTTTTCAATGCCTGAGCTACAGCAGTTTTGGTTTGTGATGTACTAGACTTTCCACCAAAGGACATGCCACCCTGCTTTGCAACAAGAGCAGCCTTTGCCGTTTCATCCTTTACAGGCTGTTTACTTTGTGGTGTTTGCTGGATCTTCTGTGATGGAACCTTTGCTGGGGCTACAACAGGTGCTTTCTCAACAAGTCCAGAGCTCAAAAGTGCTCGCACTACCTGATCCTTATCGCCGGGAACAAGTTCAAGCTTCTTGTGGTCATCTTCTTTCTCAGTATTATGAGCTCCATCACCAGTTGTCTTTTCCTGGACTCTTTCTGTCAATTTGCTTACAATGGCGTTCAAAGAGTTGATTTTGCGCGGTTTTGGTGACTTCATTCGTGGTCCAGTCGCTGAGAGAGGAGTCGATGGAGTTGCTGGTGCAGAACTTTTAACATTCGATGATGGTGCCCTAGCACTTGAGGGAATCACAAGAGGGACTGGCTTAGTCATTTGTTTGGCTTGCTGCTGAGTTGTCCCCA
This sequence comes from Apostichopus parvimensis, assembly GCA_000934455.1. Taxonomy (NCBI): domain Eukaryota; kingdom Metazoa; phylum Echinodermata; class Holothuroidea; order Aspidochirotida; family Stichopodidae; genus Apostichopus; species Apostichopus parvimensis. Next base: position 100,180 of record KN883233.1, on the reverse strand, counting down.
CTGGAGAAGATTTTGGTGACTGATATACTTTAACCTGGGACAATGTAGGTGCACTCTTTAAAGAACTTGTGGATGAAGGGATGGATGGAGATTTGCTTGGTGGTGGTGCACTGAGAGGAGTCTTCATTTGCTGACCACCAGATGATCCTGTTTTGGAACCCAGCGTTGTAGAAGGTCTCACTTTCGTGTTGGTAGTGAAAGTACTTCCTGTGTTTGTTTTTGAGGTATAACTAGGAGAGGAGGTACTCAGAGACCTATTAGGATGCACAGGGGAAGCATTGTCCTGGGAAGATTTGTTCACAGCTTGAGTGGATATGGATATTCCAGATTTTGGATGACTAGGCGATGAGCCAGATGAAGCGGGTAATCTCAACTGTGGTGACATTCTGTTGTTTGGAGATGAACTTGAATCCTTAGGAGAGGGCGTTTCACCACGTTTATCTAATTTTTCTGCAGATGTTCTTACTTTACTACCAATACTGCTTTGTGGACTTACTGAACCTCTTGGGCTAACTGACCCACCTTTTTGTCCAGGTATGGGCCTTGTGAAGCCTGGTTTGCCTACATCAAACCTCTTATCTTGCCTCATAGATGGAGACGCACTTCTTGGTCTCGGCATTGCCGAGATGGGGGTTCTCTTTGGGGAAGAAAGCCTGGTTTGATCAGAAATTTTGCTTGGGACAACAGACTGATTCACTTTCTCTATTTGTGGTATGCTTCCACTGTCTCCTTCAGGTCCAACTTTAGGTGATGTATCCTGCGATGGGGGTTTCTTCAACTTTGGAATTTTGTAGGATAATACAGATGGTTTAGGAAGCACAGAACTCAGTATATCCTCTGGACTGGGCTTTTGCACATCTGCCTTAGATATGTAAGCAGGTCTCTTTGCTAGATCTGTTCTGACCTTAGCTATCTTTGCACCACTTCCAGCCTTGAAAACTGGCTTGCTGATTAAATTTGCCACTTTCGATGTCCGTTCATCAAATCTTACTTTCTGTGGATCAAGCGACTTTCTGATCATTACTCTTTCTGGTGGCTCTGTTTTGTTACTGTCTTTTGACTGTTTTTCCACTGGCTTTGTTTCACCTTTATCTTTTCTTAAATCCTCTTGATCTCTTCTGGGCTGAAGTAATTGAATTTGTTGTATTGTACTCTGTGCTTTGAAAACTGCCTCATTTGGATCTTCTCTCTGTCCCAACTGACTTGCTGATGTAGCAAGAGCTGGTAAGGTCTTCACTTTTATCTTGGTTAATGGAGGAGTAAGCCTGAGTTTCGGCTTTGCCTCTGCAGGTTTCAGTTTTATTGTCATCTTTAACGGCTGTCCGTATGCTACTGTTGTCTCATAGTCTTCTCCAGTTGCACACTCTGGAGAAGAGTCCGGATACTTTTTCTTTCTCCCTCTTCTGCGGCCTTTCTTGGAAATTACATCGGCCGGTCCAGCGGGCTCTTTCAAATTCTTCTTGGCTCTTTTTGTTTTGGGCTTGGGGATATCACTCTGAAATGACTTGGAAAAATCTTTGGGCTTTCCTTTTGATGGATGAGCCTTGGAAACACTCTTTTTCGACTGAGGAGGAGATGGTATAGGGCTTTGAACTGGTAGTGTAGGTGAGGAAGATATTGATGACCTCAGCTCCTTACCGATAGGAGCGCTAATGTTAGGTATTGGTACTTCTGCTTGAGATAAATCCAGGGCTACATCTCCAGGTCTGTTCGACACAACACCAGGCAACATCAAGTCTAAAGACTGACTCCTAGATCCTGGGTGAAGGAGGTTAGTTTGCATATCAATAGTGTCTTTCTTGTCGTCTTCATTGTCCAATACAGATGCAGACTCAAGTTTAGCTATAGCAGAATTGACGCTGCTCAGTCCAAATTCGTCGGAGTCCGTCTTTGAATTTAAGAACATATCTTCAAAATTTGGCACATTGATCTCAATGATGTCCTTGATATCCTCTGTAAAATCAAAAGGATCACTAGGAACTTGATGTGAGGGGGTTGTCAGAACCTTTGGTGGAACACCAAAGTCAGGTGAGAGGACATGGCTTTGACTTATCCCTGGTAGTGGGTCTGATCTTGGAAGCATTTCAGTGATCATACCTGGTAGAATATTAGATGGACTTGGTGCTGATAACTCTGGAGTACTACTGATGCTGCGAGATGGACGAGACAATGTCCCTGCTGGTGACATTGGGGTTTTCGGTGACTGCCTCGGGGATGGCGGCACAACTCCAATACTTGAAACAGAGGTAACACTATCCGATCTGTTTTGTCTTTTCTTCATCTTATTTTGATCTACTAGTTTACTCATCAAGGGAGAGAACTCTGTTAATGTTTGATTTGGTTTATTCATGTCAAATTGAGATTTCAGAGGATCAGTTGATACAGAAGACTGTCTTGGCGTGTCCTTTAACAAAGGCATTGATGATAACTTAGGTGCACC